>OMNO01043197.1:1713-12312 GCA_900303215.1 Trachyrincus scabrus
CCACCGCGAGGGCCGTGATGGACATCATGACCAAGACCAACGAGTATCTCCAGCCAAACCCAGGTAGAAAAAAGCAGTACTCCAGCGTGTAGGTTAGGTCCACAGAATATGAACAAGTAGACTCTCATAATAACAAACACATCAGCAGAATCACAATGAGATTGTATTGCCAAGTAGGTGTAATAATAATAATAATAATAATAATATATACAACATATTACATTAAATAGAAAATAGAAAACACAAAACCTAGAACATAAAACTATAAAAAATACAAAATAAATGATAAATATAATATAAGTATGTAATGCATCTAATCTGTATCGTTGTGAATTACATGCTGTGTTACATGCTGTGATTTAAAACGGGGGGTCATGACCCCCGTAGCATGGATAACATGGAGGATGAGATTAGATCAGATCAGCAGTCTGCCCTCTCCCGCCCCCCAGCCACCAGAGCCAAGATGAGCATGATGAACTCCATGTCCAGGATGCGGGGCCAGGAGAAGGGCCCTGGATACACCCAGGCCGAGACCGTCCTGGGCGACTCCATGCAGAAGTTTGGCAGGGAGCTCGGGGAGGAGTCCAACTTCGGTAAGGACCGGGGGTGGTTCTGGACCGTTCCAACTGGCTGAGGCCAGTTTGTTCTGTTAGAGGGTATTTATTCAGTTAGAATAAAGTATAACTTATAACGCCGCAGGCACAAGGTACACCCTTAAGCAAAGACCATTGAAACGAATGACTTGACTTTGTGAAATGAACTATTGTATTGACTATATTGATTATATTGATTGATTTTTGAATTACGTCTTTATTTTTTAATGGGAACATTGCGTTATGACATTTTGACCTCAAAGACAGAGCAACACCGTTGTGAAAAAATGTATAAACGTTTTTGGATGTGACGTGACGAGCATGTTTATATAATTAGGGAGACTGATCCTTGTGTGTGTGTGTGTGTGTGTGTGTGTGTGTCTGTGTGTGTGTGTCTGTGTGTGTCTGTGTGTGTTCTGAAGGCCTTGCTCTGATCGATGCTGGGGAGGCCATGCGAGAGCTGGGGGAGGTGAAGGACGCCCTGGACATCGAGGTGAAGCAGAACTTCATCGACCCCCTGCAGAACCTCCACGATAAAGACCTGAAGGAGGTCCAGGTGAGACCCTTGCTTCACGGGACCTCCACCTGACATAATGACCCCCGCGGTCTGGATTGTCATCTTTTCACTGCACATTATACTTGTGTGCTGAGCATGTCGCTCATGTAAGCCATACGGTCAATAATGTTTAAAGATTTACATTCTGCGTTTACATTTCATTTCTACGACTTGTATTGTTGTCTATGTATTGTTATTGTTTATTTAAGTATTTGTATTATTGAGTGGACATGAATCCATAGGAACCCATTTATGCATCGTTTGATTTTACTATGAATCGACCTGGAATCAACACGACAGCATGTAGGGGCTGCCAGGAGGAAAACAGGTCTCAAGCATCCTCTCATCTCTCTCCTCGCCTTCATCTCCTTTCCTGCAGCATCACCTGAAGAAGTTGGAGGGCCGTCGCCTGGACTTCGACTACAAGAAGAAGCGCCAGGGCAAGGTGACAGAGGATGAGATCAAGCAGGCGCTGGAGAAGTTTGACGACTCCAAGGAGATCGCGGAGCAGAGCATGTTCAACATACTGGAGAGCGATGTAAGGAATATGCATCTCTCTCTGGTCAAACCCACACACACTCTCACTGTCATGATAAACACTCTGATAAACATATTATGTGTATACATATTATATATATATACATATATATATGTGTGTGTTTGTGATCTTCCATCTCCTACTTTCCATCATTGCACCGTCATCCAATCAAACCAGTTTGTTTTGTCTTCTCGAGTCTGAGCTGATGGCTGATTGGCTGCTTACATGTCTGACCTTTGTTTTGTCATCAATAAGGGACGAATAAAGCAAGACGAGTACCGCAGTACAAATATTGGGAAAAAGCTAAAGAAAGGAATTGTATTTTCATGTAATTGTAAACGTTATAAATGAGTATAAATGTTATATAATATAAGGTTGATATTATATAATATAAACCACGTACTCACAAACCTAAACCTTTCCATGCCAGCGTTAAGGTTAGCCTGAGTGACACTCGCCTCACGCGGGTGACACCCCGCGAGCGGGTGACACCCCGCCAGCGTCAGCGTACGTAACAGTCATCCTCTTTTGTTCGCTCCAGCAAATCGAACAGGTGAGCCAGCTGGCCGCACTGGTCCAGGCCCAGGTGGAGTACCACAGCCGGGCCACCGAGATCCTGACCCAGGTGTCCAGCAAGATCGAGGAAAGGTCGGTCCCCAGGCCAATCGGATCTCATTTCTCGCTCTCTCGTATCTCAACGTTGGCATTAAGGTTGAAACGTTTTGCGTGAACGTGTGCTTGCTCGTGTCTGCGCTCGCTTTTCAGGATAAGGGATGCGTCCAGCAAACCCAGGAAAGAGTTTGTCCCTAAGCCTCGGACCTCTCTGGACTTCACCTTCAGCGAGAACCACAATGGAGGCATCCACAGCGGTGCGGCCCGCTCCCCAGGTGAGACCCAGAAAACATGAACGCAGTCTGGCTACGTTCTTTCCAGAACCCAGCTGGACCCCCGGAGCTATCTGGAGACAGGAGCTCTCTCTCTCGCTCTCTCTCTCTCTCTCTCTCTCTCTCTCTCTCTCTCTCTCCCTCTCCCTCTCCCTCTCTTGGCTCATTTGTCTTCTTCACTGAATACAAACATGTTATTTATTTTGTGTTTGAGAGTGTATTCAAATTGAATGCATGTTATTGATTTTGTTATGTGGGTTTTCTTTTCATTTGTCCTTGTTATGTTCCATCTCTACATCTTCTGAGGATTTCTAAGTCTCCTATCTGTGACTCTACTTCATTATGTAACGGAGAAAAAAACAGCCCCTTGTGGCCGTGAGCGGTACTGCAGATGTGTTATTCCCTGTAGATCAGTGAGCTAATCAAACTCAGACAAGGTGAATGTTGAAATGGAAGATGTGTGTTTGGAGTGCATTTCACTGCTCTGCTTAAGAAGGTCACACCAGTGACAAATTCTAGCAGTGAAACCAATGTCTATTGTACCATGAAAACGCTCACTATTGCTATTGAAAGGAACAGGCGGTTTTAAACGACACATGGTTTTAAATCAATACACAATGTGTGATGTATTGAGTGATAAGAAGACATGAATGCCTCTCTAACTCCTTTGTGATTTGTTAATGTGTTCTTTCTTGCAGGAGCGAGATCTCCAGGTGAGCGAGGGTCAAAATTTGTTGCCATCCGTGTGTTCATTTCTCGGTGTCTTTGTGTTCATTTCTCGGTGTCTTTGTGTTCATTTCTCTGTGTCTTTGTGTTCATCGCTCGATGTCTTCCGTTGCTCCTCTTTTAATTTGTTTATTCCAATGAATCATACAATCCTTACATATCTACCGCTTCTCTTTTCCTTGCTTCATTTTTTCTCTTACCGCTATTCTTACCACTATTTGCAGCAAGGTCCCCAGGTGAGCCCATTGTGAACCCTGGAGAGACTCTGCATCTCTCCATTCACTTCCTGCTTCCTTCATTCATTCTTTGGTTCATCCATACATTTTTTTTCATCCATCCGTCTGTCTGTATATTCTCCTATTTCATGTACAGGACTATTTCATGTACAGGACTATTACTTGTACAGGACTATTTCGTGTACAGTACTATTTCGTGTACAGGATTATTTCATGAACGGGACCACTGGTGTTCCACATGGCACTATTGTAAATCCCATGATTTTTGGGGGGACTTTAAAGATGGGGGTTCAGTGCAGTGTCATCAGTGATGTTTACATACGATGAGCCATGTGGACGTGCGAGCCATGTCACGGGTGCAGAAAGGCTGTTTCTGTGTGTTTTGATTCTTCACCTCTCCTTAACTCAAGAAGTTTAAAGCCTGCCTCCAGTCAGTTCTATAATTTGTTCTATAAACACACGTTACAGTGGCTTAACCGAACACGAAAAATAGATAGATGAGTAAGTAAGCACGTAAAGTTTATCTAGCATAGCACCTTTCACAGAGCAAGAGTCACAACGTGCTTCACAAAAGTAAAAGTTGTTAAAAAATAGGACCATAAAACAGTACAAAGAAAAACAAACAATAAAACATAAGCAACAACAGACCTTAAAAACACACAAAAATTACAAACACTACTACACAGCACGAGGCAAGACAAAGGCCATTTTTAATAAATAAGGATAGGATAGCTGGATAGATGGATAGTGTTAGATCCATCTCTCGCTTGCGTGCTTGCTTGCTTCTTGAGACTCGTAATGCTTGCGAGTGAAGTGTCAGATTTATTGAGATTTATGCGATAATGTGTGGCGCCCGCCTACTCTCACACTCTTGGTAGTTACAAGGAGAGAGAATGAGCAGGGTGATCATCCATCTCCAACAAATACTGTTTCAGACGCTGCTTAACTATTTTATCTTGTGCAATAAGTGTGCATTTTTTTGAATGGATGTAAATTACTACAAAATGTGTCCATGCTGTTGGCATGGTGCAACATTTCAAAAGGTTAAACTCACAAAATGGAGACAGGCTTTAGCTGGTATTCCGCCTCATTCTTGTAAGAACAAGTGATTTTTTTTCTCCTTCATTTTGTCATCTTCCCTTTATTGATTCATCCTTCTGTGAAATAAAAGGCCAAAATGGACAGAATTAAACATTTAACCAGAACAATACAGAAATGTGAAAATACAAAATTCTAAAAAAATTCTAAAATTCGAAACATTTTGCCCCATTAGACGTTGATTTTTGCAGTTGAGATCAGCTGTGGTATTTCCGCAGGAAAAATACATAATACATAATTTAATTTGGATTTACTTTTCACATATATATATATATAAATTCTGTTTTTTTTTATATTGATGTTACACATTTGAGTTATTCATGTATCTACTTTTAATCTTGTCTGTTTTGGGCCTCCGTAGGAATGGTATACACCACACACGTTACTGTTCTTATCATCTGTGTTCTTCTTCTCTCTCTATCCCTTCTTCTTCTCTCTCTATCCCCTCACAGCAAGATCTCCAGGTGAGCCCAGAGTGAAATTCAGAAGATCAAATATTTCTTTCTTTTCACTCCCCTCTTTTTTTCCTCCTCTGTTGTCTCTGTTTTGAAGTGGTCTATAGTTTCATTCCTTGTGGCCTTTGACGGACATCTTTGTTTTCTGGCTTTCCTTTTGCAGTGCAGCTTGCCTGCGGTGCTCCCTCCTTGTTTCTTTTGTGTCGCTCAGGTCCATCTTGTCTCGTGAACTCGTTACTCGTTCCAAAACACACCCTCTCGTATGAGACGCGTGAACCGGTGACGCCTCTTAACGCTCACTGTTGTATAATGAATGTCCCCGTTTACACTCTCTCTCCTCTCCTGTCTTCCTCCCTCCCTCCTTTCTCTCTCTCTCTCTCTCTCTCTCTCTCTCTCTCTCTCTCTCTCTCTCTGGGTCTCTCTCCCCTCATTATCAACAGAACCCAGGGGAGACAGGAGAGCAGGCTGAAGGTAGGAGTTTGGGGGGCAGGTTTCTTTGGTGAATGCGGCCCTACCAAAGGAAATAACCAATGCCATTTGCACGCCACATTAATAACTTACTTTAGGAATCGTACGTTGTATATCGTTGCTGGTATTGTTTAGTGCTTTAAACTATTTTACTATATTTCAGCATGTTTTCTTGTGGAGACGAACCACCACAATCTGCCACAATAGAGTAAACAAGTGACGATAATTGACTGATTAATAATTGATTTCTGAAAGTAGAACCCGAGTGCAGACACAGTCCCAGTCAGAGGTCATGGCAAGCAACAACTTTTATTAAAAACTATTAAAACTATTTTCACCTCGGAATATAGCATTCCAAATACTAAAATCCCCACAATGTGAGGCAGCCCACTGTCGATAAAAAACGTCGAGACACAGCCCTTACTGCATTTTCACTACTCCTGTGTTCCAAAGGGAAATGTGTTTCTGTGAGTAGGAGGTGGCCCATGCTGTTAGCCTTCTGTTTTACACATTTATTCTCATTTACACCTGCTTCTTCAGGTTGCAAGTGTCAATGAGAAGAGCTGACAGTATCGAAGGTGCCAGCATTAGATACACGCAGCCTCTGAAATATGGCTTCCTTTCGAATAACCCTTCAACATCCCAGCGCGTTACAAATGAAGTGGTTATATCTGGCAACGGGGATGCACATTCATATGGCCATAGAGACATATCAAACCACTGCTTCTGACCTATCAGTGTTTATTGTTAATTCCTGATGTATTATTGGAATATATATTTGACATTTTTACCATAGGCTGGTTGGCCATGCTGAATACAAATAAATAGGAAATACCAAACATTTTGTTCTAAATTACAAAAAATATATAATATAAATGGTAATCAAATTATACAAAAAAGCAAGGGTTGGAGGCGTGGACCCAAATCAGGATTTAGCTCTCTAAACCCCGACTTAATTCAACAGGATATTACAATGTCACCGCCGCCCACCGGCCCCCATTAATCTCAGCTTCACAATCATTCTGACATATAAATTGGATCCTATTTATCTGGTGGGCAGAAGCGTCTGTGTGCCTGTCCGTCCACACACAGCGGATCCCTCCTGCAGTGTGACTAGAAACTGCTCTGGGGTGCCTGGGACCTTCCCACGCTGCTCTTGACGGACACGGATGCGACCAATTGAGTTATGACCGGCACCCGGTCCACAGCCAATGGGGGTGTTTGGAGAGGGTGAATCAGCGTCTGCAGCTGTGGTGGTAATAATAGGCGATAAAGTGTAACCATGATAAACTGTCGATGGGGGGAGGGGGGGATCGGTGAGTCATGCGACAGGCTAATTTTCAGGGTCTAGGTCTAGATGTCACTGCCAGTACCACCTGCTCAGTGGTAAACATTGTGTGTGTTTACTGTGTTTAGAGAGAGAGAGAGAGAGAGAGAGAGAGAGAGAGAGAGAGAGAGATATGTCATATGTGTGGAGCATACTGTTAATGAAGCAACCTTGGTCGATCTTGCATCTTAAATGTGGCCAGATTTCCATAATATGTTTCACATGAATACAATGTAGGTCTAGCTCTGCCTGTAGGCGTCATTTAGCAAGATGGATGTCTAACCCCTACCAGCTCCTTACTGCATCTAAATTCACCGGAGTCACTTTGCTAAACGACTAAATAGTATATTGTAAATGACCGCATATTTCAGATCCCCTGATCTCATGCAGGACACTGAACAAATGCCATATTCAGTTCACGTCAATGTCCTCAGCTTTCCTCACCATTTTCCACCATTAGTGGACCGTTTCAAAACACCAATAAAAAAAAATGAAACAAAATCCCCAGAGCTCATTTGTTTTGTACATCCCCAGAAGCTTCCTATCACAATGGCATTTCACATTTCACGTCGTTTGGATTATTTCCTCCACATAACATGATATCCGTTGTAGTGAGTAATTATCATTCCCCTCTTTCGCCTGCCTCCTCCTAGTGGGCTGTGGAGCGTGAAACGACGGCGTGTCAGCCCTTGTTCTGCGGGCAACATCTAGGAGACACCTGTCCCAGGTAATAACTCATCCTCTGTGCATGGGAGCGTTTGCCTTTCATCCCTTCATCCCTTCTCCGTGGGTTTCGCACTATAAACATTTCAACAAGACTCAAGGTGGCAAGGTGGTCCACATGTGGCTTTAATATCACGCACTGGACATTGAATGTCACCGCTCTGATCCACGCGTGTGGACGTGGACGTGGACGTGTGCCCGGCAGTCAGCAGCGCTCTTTCCCTTCGGCTTGGTAATAATGCTGTTAGAAACTATAATCAGGCCCAATCGGAAACACATTTCGCCTTGGACCGTCTTGAGTGTGTTTTCTTTGTGTGTGCGGCCCACACTGCAGCCATTAAGTGACTCACGCGGCACAGGCACATATTCCACCGAGAAGAGCTCAGCGCATCTGAATTATAGCGCATCAAAACATGTCAGAGGAAATACTTTTTTTAAACGGGAGACAGAAGAGTTCCGACATAATGCCTCGTAATGGCGGCTCTGGGAGTGTGCGTTTCCCTGCTTCTTCCACGCGTGATCTCTCCACATCCGAGAGATTCTCAAACCATGGAAGGCGGAAGGCGTGGATGAGTTGGGTTGGGGGTTGGAGTGCCATTAGTTCAGTTCAAGGTCAGCTCTGCGGTCTGCGTTGTCGGCCACTCACTGCCCTGCAAAACGAAGCATCCGTCGGGGGGGTAGCACCTGTACGCCGCCAGACATCACTGTGTTCAACGAGGACGTCAGAAAGAAATGAAAGCGCTCGGTTTGAACCCGCGTCGGCCATAAGCTGACTCTCCCAGGTGTGTAGTTGACATAACATCTCCTCTGGAAGGGGGGAGATGCTTCAGGCAATGGCAACTAATTGAATAGCTTTTGGAGGAAAAACCCACCACCAGAGAGAGAGAGAGAGAGAGAGAGAGAGAGAGAGAGAGAGAGAGAGGAAGAATGAAATATAATAACATTGGTGCAACAACACACAAAGCCCCAGCATCCAAATCAAAAGGAATAGGAGTAGCAGATTGCAATGTCATAAGCTAGTTGGCTTTTTGTGTTCACACACATCAGCAGCCATGGCTTGCAGAGGTAAAGGCACAAAGATCCCTTGACCTGACCCCAGTTTAAACATTGTGTGAGCAGTAAACGTCCACCCGTGATGAATCTTTGATACACACCTCAAATAAATGTGCCGCTAAACTCCAATAAAGGTCGTTCCTCAACACGATCGCCCTCTAATGAGTTTCAGCATTGCGGTGCAATGGTGCTACGCTGTACCATTGCGGTAATGGCTGACACGTTGGTGAGACCGATTGCTTTGCTTGTCTGCTGGGTGCTGGGTGTGCTACCGGTGAAGGATCTGACAGTGGGGGAACAGGAGCTGGCCTGGAGCTCACAGACAAAGCGAGAGAACAAGGGAAACGGTAATCTACAATTTCCACTAACAGAGACAGGGACACGATGAGACAGGATGAGAGTGAGTGAAAGGCTGTGAAATATGTCAGTGAGGAAAAGGGTGAGTCGTCGAAGGTGTGACACAAATAATTCCACATGCCACCCTGCGTTGTGGAATAATAAAGAGGTATCCGGCACACACCCCTCTTGTTGAACAGACATCGGCATTTGTTGCAGAACAACATTTTCAGAGAAAAGTAATTCTGAACTCTGAAGGCGCCATTGTCTCAGCGAGTTGGCTGTTTCACATTCAGACAACAGGCTGAAATAACAAAGCAAAAGCACCAATGGACATGTGACAGGTAGTTTGGCTCTTTGTACAGCTGGCGAACAGATGTGACTGCGGGTCATTATTACATTGAGAGACAGAGAAGGGAATAACAAGCGCTAGTGTTTTTGTTTTTTAAATCCCTATTGGGCTTAAAGTGTTTCCTTAAAGAGCACACACAGACAGACAGACACACACACACACACACACACACTCACACTTTCTTGCAGCTATTACAAAGCAGTGCTGACCACCAGCATATTTGTCTGTGGTTTTTCTGAGCAGTTATGGTATCTAAAATATCTATCTCTATGAATTAGCTTGCTTTACAACAACATTTGTCTCAGACTGGTTCTGGTTGTGTGGGTGTACAGTTGTGTGGTTTTGCTGCGTGAACCATGCATAACTATATACTGTTTTAACGGACACACAAAATAACAAGACTTCCTGTTCCTGTTCTAAAAAGGCATTCATAGGGGCTGTTTAGCATACAATCATTTACAAGGCTGGTATGCTTGTTGGAGACTTTTAAATGGAGACGGGTTCATGGAGATGGGTTCTTTGTGGAACAAGATTAACACAAAGTCATACCTCTCCCTGAGCACAGGCGGCAGCAAGCAAAGAGGGAGAAAACTAGAGACATAGGATAGAACATTGGTTTGTAGAATAGTAATCTCGGATCCAGCAGTCCTACTGTTATAGAAGGACTTCTGGGGGGACATGGCTCAGATCCTGGGCCGGAAGGCAAAAACTGAAAGGAGCAGAGAGAGTCTTCGGATATATTCTACAGAAGAGAAAGTCATTCCCAAGTGGCAAGATGGAGCTTTCAGAATAGGATATTAATAAGTGTATTTCAAGTGTATTTTAAGTCCACACAGTGTTGAAACCTTTACAGACACTTTGTCTAAGACCGTTGGTGTCCTGGCAGGATCTTCTAGCTTGTCTTCTCCCCGGCTATGGGAAAAGTTAAATTTACCAGCTCTGCTTTGTGTTCGCTTTGCAACATGATGGAAACAAATATGAAGCGAAAGAAACTGAAATGTCCCGTTCACCCAGATTTGAGCTAGTCTGCTTTCAGACTTTAGATTATAGATCTCAAGTCTGATTTGTGGGACTAGTGGAATAATAATCATCAATTAGACAAAACAGCAGATTGATTATTCCCATTCCGATGTTTATTCCCACATTTTCATGCGATTTTACATCATGTGACCTGGATACAACCTTGCATGGCAGACTCGGCACAGAGCAAATTAAAAGAACAGCTCAATGCCAGCGGAAATAATGTCTTTGGAG
>OMNO01043218.1:7626-18328 GCA_900303215.1 Trachyrincus scabrus
GATAGCTCATCTGAATTGACTTGATCCCACATCTCTGCAGCATTCTTGCGAAAGACGCCCAACCACTGCCTGCTGCTTAATGACTTGCATCTAAACTCACTGTCGAAAAGCCGCTTAGGAGGAAACAGAAAGCGAGTGACTCTCGCTCTGCCCTCCCTCGGTAACTCCCATCAAGACCGGCTTCCGAAACAGAAGAGGGTCGACGACGCTCAAAACAACAACAACCTTAAGCCGAACAACAGCGGCAGGAAGGTATACGAAGATGACAACTTGCTGGTGTGGATGAGATAAGAGAACGAGGTTGGTTTGGTTCTCTTGAAGAAAGGAAAAACAATATATTTGTTATTGATCAGTTGTAATTGTCCGGCACAGATTATTAATTGAACCGCAACAAAAACAAATTGAGAGAATAAATTAAAGACACAGAGAAAGCCTTTATTATATTCAGCAGGACATAGTTTTCATATACATTAGAGAACAGAAGACAAGTGAGGACTGAGTGACAACAGTAAGTCTTTCCCTTTAGTTACAGCTGTGTCACCACATGACCTGTGATTCAACTCAATAGTTATTACTGTGTGGTGAAAGTCACACACTAATAACTATAACCAAAGTTGTTGCTGGGGTGTCTGTAACCAAGACCATTTGAGGTCTGATTAGACGCTGGTGATCTGAAGGACAACCGGTGGCTATATTTCTTAGTGCTGCAACAATTAGTTGATGAAATCAGTTGATTATAATTTTGATAGTTGACGAGTCATTTTCATTACAACACTTGCTGCTCATCCTATAGCTTCAGTTCAGAAAAAAACAAGCACATTCAAGGCTCTATAACTTATGATGGACTTTGCAATTATTAATCTTTTATAGACTAAATGATGAATCAATTAATCGAACAAAATAAATCGACAATGAACCGCGAGTTGCAGTTGACAATTATTGCTCGAAATGCAGCCCTAATAAATATAATAAATCAGGACATTGACCTTATGATGATCATTATCTGCATTTACTTCCTTTTCAGACCACAAAACTGCTTCAATCCCAGGGGTTCTGAGCTAAAACCTCTGATCGTTCAGAGGATGGGACCACAGCGCCCCTCTGTGGGGAGAGGAGCTACTGTACACTGCAGATATTGGAGGGAAGCCTTCAGCTCCAGCAGAGAGGTCTGCATGGGACCCAGACACAGATACACAGACGTGGTGCAAATCCATGGCCACTCTGGCAAACATTGCATTTTAAATAGTGTGTATACATATTAATAGTCTCTATAGAGACTATAGAACAAAGGAATAGATATGCAAGAAACTATTTGTTCTCTTGAAATTGCAGTTTTCAGTTGATTGACGCACACGGTGAACGGTTTGGGATGGAATTATTCATTAACATTTCCATTGTGTGTGTTGTGTGATTCTAACTGTAGCAAACGGGTACAAATGCCATACACAAGGTATCCATCATGGCAGAGATAAAATAGTATGCAGAATAAAATGGATCATTATTAGTGTAGAAAACAACTTCAGCATCACATGTTGTGTAAATAATTTTAAACATTATTCAGTCGACGCTAGTTAAACATGTGTGCGTGTTTGTAAAAACTACAAATAATAATATCCAACATTGTCCCATTGGCCTCATAAATACAACATGAAAACACCTTTTTTCCACCCACAATCACAGTCATGCAAACAGCAACACGTACAGCTACACACACACACACACACACACACACACACACACACCAAGTCCCATCCTCTCACAGCTGTGAAGATGTGACGGTGCAAATAAAACAGTGAAATGTTCTGACGTTAAAGTATGTTATGATACAGCCAGTGAATTCTAAACATTTATCATGGTGCCCATAATGTAGGGCATACACTACAATGAAAACATATTTCTCTTCCGCTCAGTTTAGTTCCATAGGAGGAGTGTATGTTGGTTTCATACCAAAGTGCTTTAGCTGAAGCCCCAACTGAATGCATTTATGTAACTAGTGTGTATTCTCTGCGAAGCGTACGTATGGATCTATATATATATATAGAACTCCTAGTACAGAGTACCAGACATTGGCTCTTTGACGTCCAGTGTGGAGGGGTTCTTTGAAGTCCAGTGTGGAGGTGTTCCATTGAGCAAGGTGAAACCAAGCAGCACCCAGTAGGATGTGAATGGAACGTCGGTGTCGTCTGTACAACCTCCCGACTTTGCGTCATTCGATTGCACTGAAACAAGCTTAACCAAAAAGGAACTAAAAGTCTTATCAGCAGCCACGTCCTCTTACTGCCCTTCGATCCTCAATTTCTGGATCAATCCGAGTAGCGCCACGATATAAAGCGCAGTATAAAGCCCTCCGATCACAGTTTGAGAGTGTCCTCACTGGGCGAACGCCGTCGGCCTTATCAGATATGACAACATCTCATTTCCTTGGATTAACAATGTGCGGTCCAATTCAACATGGGACACAATGCGGAAGGTTGCCCATTGTGGATGAACAGAAAAAGAGATTCAAAGTGGTTCTAGCTGCGGTTTGCTGCATATACTGAAGTGGACAGAGAGAAGCTTGGGTCACTTGGGGAAAAAGCAAACACAATAGTCCGTGCAACTTGAATGACCTCATCTGCAGGGATTATATCCAAAAATATAGCGAGTCAGGGAGGTTGATCCTCTCCCTGGGTGCTACGTAACGGCGAGTAGATAAACGCAGGACGAGTCCCAAGTCGTGCATTCTGGGTATTGTGAGAGCAAAGGGATGGCAAGTTGAAAATACTATCTCACCCTTCTTGTTCTCCGGCGTCTTTATTACATCGTCCTCTATCGGGGTCCACCGGGGACAGATCAGTGCTCAGAGTGCAGTAGAACACAACATCAACGCTTAAAAGGGAACCCCTGGCAGCCATTGCAATGGAGAGCCATGCTTAAATGAAAAGTATAGTCACGTGACCAATAGAACATTTACTGTGGATCTCTCTCACACACACACACACACACACACACACACACAGGTTTTAGTCCAGAGGCACGTCTGCAATGCTGGGCATCATAGAAACCGTAGCCTGCTTGGACTCCCTCATCTTGTCCAGGCCGAAGAGGAGATCCAGTTGGGTGACAGGCCGCAGGCGGTCCTCATCCAGAGGCCTACAGGACACAGGACACACGCTAGTCGCACGAAAAACATCACCCACAATCCCTAACGAAGACTTTATATCATTGTTACATACAAAATAGTAATTGATTTCTCCTCGTGCAAATGCGTTTGTGGTTGCCGAGCAACAAGGGATGACAGTCAATACAGGCATTACTATGTGTGTTTTATTTATTTATTTATTTATTATAAATATACGTACATTACTATCCATCTATATTAACTTCCTAACTGGCTATCACATTATACACTAATTACCACTAATTACACTAACACCGCTACTATAGGTTTGCAAAGTTATTTCTGCGCTAGCGTGTAGGAACAAGGCTGTTCTGAAGAGCCTGGTACAACTAGTCTTCACTCTCCATCCACCTGCTCTTGAAAAGCGATGTGCAGCAAACTGCAGTCCGCTGTCAACAGGAGCCGGGCACTGATTATGACCTCTGACCTCTCCTCTGTGCAAATCGACCTGAATTAAAGAGGACTCCTATTGCGTAGACTAATAGACTCATCTGGATTCTTAAATTAAATGTGAAATTTATATATTTCCGTCATCTGTCCCTGGAATAAACTACCACCTTAATACCACCTTCAAAGTAAATTCTGTGATTTAATTTGAGATTGACTGAGAAATAGATATTGAAATGACTGTGTGAATATATATATATACATATATTGGTATATTTTTACTGTAGCAAATGTCCCTTTGATGGATGGATAAAATGTGTAATAACACAATTCTTTAGGACTTCCAATGTATTACATATACATGTGTGAATTATCTTAACATACATAATCAATTGTACTCATATTGTGCTATAAAAATGAACCATTGGAAACGACCAGAAAGCATGATACAAAAACAAACTGACAAACTGCAGAACTTCACTGACAGCCCTTCACTGACAGCCCTTCACTGACTACTTTTGTATAAAAATGTTTTTTCTACAAATCACTTGGCACGTCCCACGCCCATCTGTTCCAGGCAGACAGTCAGGACTGGGAATATAGATTTATTCATGATAATTACACCGTCCGTCACACCATGTTGATGAATATATCATGATGTTTGCTTCGGAATTAAAATTCCTGTGTTAAAGGAAACACTTCTTTTAAGTTTCATTACATTGAACCATATGGCCACTTAAGTGAGGAGATCAGGGCTTTTCCAAATACAAATCTCATTGTGGTAATGTTAAGGCATATGTTCACATCAATAATCATCATTAATTTTGACTACAAATCACATCATTACATTTTTCTGCATGTCACTACAACGTCAGTGGAAAACGCTAAACCAAGGATGTTAAATTATCACCCGTCAACCCTAACCTGTCCTCTAACCTAACCTTAATCTAACAGTAACCCGCATCTTACAACAACACTAAACCTCATCCTAACCCAACGTTAACCCGACTCTAACCTGCCTCTATCACATGAAACATCATCTGCATTAGGGATTAGCGGATGTGTCTCCCCGTGACCTACCGCTCTTCCTCCTGGCTGTCCTGCATCTGCTGGGCGATCTTCCTCATCTGCTCCTTGCGGACGTAGTCCCTCACGCGGTACATGGCGGCGTCGCGGCACAGCTCCCGGAGGTCGCTGCCGGAGAAGCCGTCGGTCTTCTCCGCGATCTCCTTCAGGTTGATGGCGTTGCTCAACTGGACATGACGGTGTGAGTGAGTGAGTGAGTGAGAGAGAGACAGAGAGAGAGAGAGAGAACAAATCATGTGCTTTGGCCAGTTCATTAACATTTAGCAGACACCTTTATCCAAAGAGACTAATAGATATATTAAAATAATAATAATACATAACATGAGACATCGCTAGGACATTGCGATGGCTAGATGCTTGTGTCTCTTCAATACGAAACAGCATTCGGAGCGCATCTTGCCGACGTAATGTCGTGAGTAAAACTAAATATGGAGATGGGACCGAATGCAGGAGCGATGCGTTTGATTCGATTCTGATGCCATACCGCTCCGCATTTGCAACACAATCACAAAAACATTTTGTTCATGGACAAAGTTATTTGATGTTGACATTAAAAGGGTAAAAGAAAAAAGAAATGCCAAATCTAAAGCTAAACATACTTACAAAGGCCGCAAGAAGAATACCAGAGAAACTAATTCAAGGACAAATGCAAAAAGTACACACTCCAGTGCCAATATGTATATTTTAGGTATCACTTCCATTTTAAAAAGAAATACAGGGATGACAAGGACAACTATGCATTGAAAAAAAGGTTGGGGTTGGCTTCCATGAAAAGTACAAAAAAGTGTACAAATCAATCAAGCGCTTACATTTTCCCCCGCCAAGATGAGCTTGAGGATCTCTTGTCTCTCTCTTGTTTTCTGTGGGAAGTCAAGTCAGACAAAGTTACAATATGTAATGACACACAACAATATATTATTTTATAAAAGGTTGAGTCATTTACGAATACAGATCAAAATTAAATAACCTCAGACGTCTATAGAAGTACCATAATTGTTCATCATCATGCTAAATAAGTCATTTTTTCCTTAGGGTTAGGGGGTGTAATGCATTCAAGCCCCGATATGAATTTCATAGGTGTTTAATTTTAATTTGTGAGACAAAAGTCAGACAGTAGCGCTTCTCTCGTTACGGACATCACAGAGAACCCTGAGATGAAGCCACCATGGTTAGTCTGGTCTATGAACTAAAGGCCAATCACACATCAGCGGCAGTACAAGTAGCAGTAGTAGCAGCAGTATCAGTAGTAATAGTGTGTGTTTAATCTTACAGGTAGGCCAACATGAAAGGTGGTTGGCATGCGACGTAGGATGGCTGGGTCCACATCCTGAGGCCTGTTGGTCGCCCCCATCACCATCACCTAGCATAGAGGAAGACCACAACGTTAATTAATGAATCATACACCACCCATCACCATCACCTAGCATAGAGAAAGACCACAACGTTAATTAATCAATCATACACCACCCATCACCATCACCTAGCATAGAGGAAGACCACAATGTTAATTAATCAATCATACACCACCCATCACCATCACCTAGCATAGAGGAAGACCACAACGTTAATTAATCAATCATACACTACCCACCACTTAGCATAGAGAAAGACTACAATGTAAACTAATCAATCATACACCACCCATCACCTGGCTGGTGGCTATAGTTCTGGATGAGGTCATTCAGCCTCTCCCCTGGCTGGTGGCTATAGTTCTGGATGAGGTCATTCAGCCTCTCACCTGGCTAGGGGCTATAGTTCTGGATGAGGTCATTCAGCCTCTCACCTGGCTAGGGGCTATAGTTCTGGATGAGGTCATTCAGCCTCTCACCTGGCTGGTGGCTATAGTTCTGGATGAGGTCATTCAGCCTCTCACCTGGCTGGTGGAAGCAGTGTCCAGGCCATCCCACAGGCTCATGAACTGGGCCTTCATCATGGCTGTGGCCTCGTGGTCCATGCTGGAGCGGTTCCTCAGGAAGGAATCTGCAGTAAAAGTGGTCATCTTAAAATACAAGCATACAAAGTGTACAAAGTGTAGCTACACACATCAAACCCTGCATCCAAAATCAGTCCTGTTCCTTTTCTGGAGGGACACTTTGATTTTGAATGCAAGTGAAGTGAACATTCACATTCATTCACATGATATTGACATTAGGTATGTATTTTGTCGTGCATTATGAATACAACAAATCAGCAACAAACATTGCTAACTGATAACGGGTATTTACTCATCTGTTGTAGGGAGGATGCATTATGGATCAGGATCATAATGACTTGCAATGTTCTCAGATTTAACAGATATTCTTTGATTTCCTCTAATTGAAGAAAAGAGGGCTGAAAATGGCTCACTCGGTTTAGCTTTAACTGGGATAGCTGTTGCCATGGCACCGATATGCACCAACATGCTAAATGTGAACTATTAGCAACGCCATGAAGACACACTGACCGATCTCATCGATGAAGATGATGCAGGGCTGGATTTTCACAGCCAATGAGAAGACAGCAGCCGTCAGCTTCTGTGATTCGCCGTACCACTTGTCCGTCAGCGTGGAGGGCTGCAGGTTGATGAACTGACAACCAGAAGCTTTGGCTGTTGCCTTGGCGATCAGAGTCTTTCCGCACCCCGGCGGGCCAAATAAAAGCACGCCTGAAAGAGAAAGTTGTAGAGTGATGGAACTGATATAAAAACACACTACTTTACTTAATAGCACACTATTTGTTAGTTTGTTTTTAGCTTTTCTTTTATTTGTTTTAACCCATGTCTAAGAGTAGCGGGTGTCCTCCTCAGTATAGCCATGACTCAAAGTCCAAGCAATATTTATGTCAGACACATGTAAACACACCAGTTTTAATGTGCATCTGCTACACAGACAAAGATCCGCTCTGTGGTACCTTTAGGTGGCTGGAAGAGTTTGGATCCAGCCAGCAGCAGTCTCTTCTGAAACGGGAGGATGACTGTGTCCTGCAACTCGTAGATTACCTCGTCCAGCCCTGCTATGTCCCTCCAGGTCACCTGCAGACAGGAAGCACACACCTTTAACCTCCGCTGAATCACAAACGATACAGGAAGTATGTGCCTTTAGCCCTTCGCTGAATCACAAACAGTGTCCCTAGTCTTGAAGACGTGCGACAATCGTACCCTGTGACTTGAACGACTGCCGTCTAATATAGAGTTGACAATAAAGCTGAGCTGGAAGACGGTCACAGAATATAATAGTTTAATACAGTATTATAGTCATATTATAGTCTCTCAGGTAACTGTTGAAATTAAGTGTGGTTTTCAAACCTTTATTGTGCGTGGGTCCACTAGGAGCGAAGCGATGTTCATCTCATACTCGGTGAGTTTGACTCCCTCCACACCAATCCTCTTCATCAGCTGCTCTGCCTGGCGTAATCATTGCAACTCTTTAGTACACTAAAGAGTAACATCACTACCGAGAGAAACAATAATATTCCTCCATTTTTAAACTAAACAAAACAAATCTTAGGGAGAAAATCTCATTGTACCTTTTTCTTAGCCAGGTTTTTCTGCTTGTAAGTAGGGTCCATGGCTTCCACGACCCATTTGATACTGTAGTATGTGACAGCGCCAAAGATGGTCAATCTGAACAGCATGCCCACCACCTCGTTCCTGGTCAGGGGTCGCAGCAGGGCCTCCCGTGGAAGATCTTTCAGCAGCATCTTAGTGGGCCGAGGGTCAGTCCATTGACTCTAGAGAAAATAGTGAGGCTGACATTTTGGGTGCAATTAGGAATCAACTCGCTCTCAACGTTTGACCTGACCAACTAGCTTGTTTATATTGACGTATGCCGATGTGACAACGATTGAAGCGCCGTTAGGCACATAGAAACGGACGGACTACGGTAGTAAAACACGATCTAACAAGCTGACTTTCAGATTTGGCGATGGCATTTGACTTTGCATCAGCATCACCAGTGATGGATGCTGTAAGCTATCTGGTTATGTTCGAATCAATTGCAAATCGCAAACGTTGACACTGATATATTATACATATATTGAATGAAACGCTGAGCTCTTGCTACTTGCTAAATCTAATATATATATAACATATTATTTTCATTATAGCTAGTGAATTTTTTTTTAAAACTTACCCACAAGGCAACCGGATGAGTAGAGTTGGATCGTGAACAGACTCGGCGCGCTTGCCATTGCGACTCGGGTAGAAACAACCGCTGCACTTTCCTTGGTGGATTTTGTTCCGACTTGTCGTTCAACGAAAGAACCACTGGATGGCAGACTTGTACTTTGTGTAACTGTCTTAAAAACCATCAAGCTCAGAACTGCAGACAGACACGCCGACTACATTTTGACATATAATGTGGAGGCCTATATTATAGTAGGCCTAAATAAATTATATCCGATTATGTTAGATTAGCATATTAAACTTATTTCTAAATAGCCTACAGTTTTAAAGTTTTTATTATGTATGCAAAGATCTTGATTAAGTGTATATCTTGGCTTAATATAAATATAATGTACGCTTTTTTTAAATATACTTCCAAATTCTAATAATTAAATGAGTCCAACGTGCTACAAAACATTGCATGTGTCTACAGCAAATCAAAACCTTTTCTTTTCTTTCTGTTCAAGGTGATCCTTCAATGAATCAGACAGTTTCCGTGATGATAATGATGATTAGATCTATGTTGTGTGATTTGGACACTCAACAATCCAAGATGTCTGAGTAAAGAGACTACATTCCAAAAAGTACTCTGTGTCCCTGTGTGATCATGTGGTCTGATTCTGTTTGATTTCCACTCATTTCCAATTCTATTTGACAGTGGATAATTCCCCTTAACACCGGCCACACAGATAAGGCTATAACAAATGGCCTCCTCCAGCAGGCCATTCATCACACCGGGGCTAAGGGATTCTATGTGTCACTGATTAAGAGCTTTACTGCTACGTCTGAAATGGCTTCTTCCTCTGCTTGTGTCCCAACTCTTCTCTTTCTTCTCTGCTCCATGATTACATAAGAGTATTTGTGCTAATATAATAGAAACATTTGCCCTTTTGCTGGCATATTGATTCAGTACAATGCAATGAATAAAGAAGAATGTGGATTTATTTTTAATGATTCCCTTGATGGCCTAATAAGGACACCTAATATGTGGTTTATGATGTTTAGATAGAATATATGAGTGAATTTAAGTTAAGTCCATTTTATTTGCATTGCCCTTAACCACAGTCTCAAAGGGCTTCACAGGTCCATATTATACAACACCCTGTAACCATAAGCCCTCTAAAGGGAAAGGTTTCACCACTTCCACGGGGAAGAAACCTTGATAAGAAACACAGTACCACTACATCCACCCAGGATGTCATGTCACCAATATATACAAAAATATATTAAACAAAATGCTGCAAGGACACAAAAATCACCACATCATAATATATTATATATGTGTAAGCGTTATTTGAATACCACTAAATGTGAATGTGAATAGAGTAACTAGTATCACTATGGCAGACCGTCTACGTAAATAGTGGTGAGTTGTGGACAACTGAGTTAGTTAGGTATGAGGATGACATAATGAATGCATGTCAGAATGGTTTCTATCTTTTATTTAGTCTTTGAGCACCCCGAGAAACAAAAGTAGTAACATTTCAAGAGCTTCCAGTCGTTATGCATGCATTCTGGGAAAGAAACATTTACGACTAGCCTAGTTTGTAATTGTCTTGATTTGATGACTTGATGTCATTTCACTACGTTCCATTCAGGCATTTCATACATGAATTAAATTATCTTTTGAAGCTAAACATGCATTGATTGATTTGATCTCTGACTTTATTTATTCCAACATGTGCACAGTGCTGCACAAGGACAAGCTAGCTAGGCGGAACTAGCTGTGACATTTATTCTATTAACCAAATATACGCCAGAGAGATGTCGAGTCATGCCTCACCAGTCACCTTTCACAAATTCGTTTTTCAGAATGGTTGAATGAATACTTTTTTTTTTTTTTGCTTTGCAGCTGAGTACAGTTGCTTCAGAAGACAATGTTAAAACCATCTTCCACATTTTACAATGCCATTAGTTATCCAATCAGA
>OMNO01043232.1:2070-14146 GCA_900303215.1 Trachyrincus scabrus
TCTTTCTCTGCCTTCCCCTCGCGCTCCAACCCCCTCAGGCATCCACTCCATCATGAGAAGGAGAGCGAGAAAATAAGGAGAGAGAGAGAGAAAGAGAGAGAGAGAGAGAGAGAGAGACAGAGAGAGAGAGAGAGAGAGAGAGAGAGACAGCAAGAGAGAGAGAGAGACAGCGAGAGAAAGAGAGAGAGAGAGAGAGACAGTGAGAAAGAAAGAGACACCTGAGCCTGGCATGAATACATGGTCTCTTGACAGTTGGATCTTGACCAACTGGATGTTGGAATAAAGAAGCAGGCAAAGAAATCAGCCTGATGGCTTTATCTGGCGTTCCCAATTCCCCCATCCACATGAATCCTATTACACATTATCAAACATTATTATCACACATATGAGCTTTAACATGACAATACAGAAAAGAGAATATCTTCGGCAATCTCCAATCTTTTAATATAATTCATTTTGTATGGGCTCTTACTTTGTAAAGTTGTTTTAATAGAAAGAATGGATAGATGACAATTTTTGTAATTGGTAGATAACCTACTACTAAAAGACTAAAAGTGTGGCATGCCTCCTCGACAGAACTATTGTAATATTCAGTTATCTGTAATTGGAATATGATTCCATGCGGCGTCCTGCAGAGAGACATGATTTGAGGGGAATCGAGGAGGCTTAGTGGAAGCCCCTGCTTGGCCCCAAAGATAAAGGTCCTAAATCAATCCTCACCCCGAGGGGACCTTTACTTTGAAAGATCCGTTTTATTGGTTTTGTGTGAGTTGTTTTTATTATACAAATACAAGTGTGTGTGTGTGTGTGTGTGTGTGTACACTGAAAAACGTTATGCTGTCTCTAACTTACCGGATCACTTGAAGGAGAAAAACTTGACGACGCCATTGCACAAATTCACTGTAAACAGTAAGCTTCACGCTCTATTGTGATGCGTTGGGGGGGAGGGACTGTACATTTCCTTGTTTCTTACAATAGGGGTGGCCACCACAACTTTCTGGTAATATGCTATTTTGTGGAGGACTAATTCGACAGTTGGCCGAATCACGCACGCACACACGCACACACGCACACAGGCACACACGCACACACACACACACACACACACACACACACACACACACACACACACACACACACACACACTGTCTGTGTGTGTCTGTGTGTGGAGGGCCAGTGAATGTGTATGTATGTGACTTTCTGAACGTGCATAGCACTTGTGTACATCATGATAATGCTCTTAAACACATTTTTATTATTATTTAGATTAGCATTTGCTGATGGGGACACACACAAAATTAAATGTCACCACCAGTTATTACATCAGGAGCCCTGGTGATCCCTCTGGAGAAATTAGCCGCCTTTAATCTTCCATCATAACTACAAATAAACACTCAAATCAAAGTGTGTTTGCTTTTAGTAACGATCTGCAAATACCCGAAATAGAAAAAAAAATTGACCGTATTGATGAAAACGCCAAAAACAAACAGAAGATTAACCGTATCTATAGCTTATTTATTTTGTTTACATTTTTTCTCAAACACCCTAGTTGTCAGATAGGCTACTCGTTGCGCTGCACTCGTGAGAGAATGAGGCTAGCTGGCTACTGACAGCTAAACTGTATTACACACACAGAACCATGTCTTCCATGGTTGTTTAGCTTTCTGATTCTCTTTAATAGGTGTTTGGTTGCGTGCGTTTCTGTGTGTGTGTGTGTGCTTGTGTGTCTGCTAATACCTTAGTAGTGAGTCTATAAATGTGAAATACTACTACGTAAATCACAGACATTAAATCCATTTTATGTTTTAGGTTTGCCGCTCCGAAAAAGCAGAGGAATAGCGGAACTTGCTCTTTCGCTAATTGGAGTAAAACTGTGGGCACATTTATTTATCAAACAGTAGACTTTGGCTTCAGACCCATATCAAGAGCTCATCCCACCTTCTCATAGTAATCAATACTAATCAATTCGCCCCGAGACATGCATCATTAAACGATAGACTTATTACAAGATAACGGTCGGTTAAAAGAAAAGTTCCCTGCACAAAGCCAAAAAAATTTAATGCGTAACTCGTAAAATAACGACCTGCAGGTGCAGTACAAAGAATGTTAAAAATAAAAAGGAAAACACAGGGACCTCGGGAAACAAGTCCTCCTGAAGGTTACGAGCACTTATATACCAAAAGGAATTAATCATCGTTAATAGCACATTAACCCTTTGTGAGCGTTTTACCTTGGACCCCAGGAAGCCCTCTCCAAAAACCAAGGAGGAGGAGGAAGAGGAGGATTACTCACCCAGGCCGGGGGGGATCTCTGGGCACGGCGGCAGCGGCTTGGGTGAGGGCTTGGCGCTGGGCAGCAGCTGTTCGCCGGCCACCAGGTAGCTGGCCAGTGTGGCGTTGGGCCGGGACAGGTTGTAGAAGTAGAAGTGATGGCCGCCCGCCGCCACCGTCCCGCCGTTGTTGGGGGCGCTCCGGGAGCCGTTGCGGCCGTTGTTGAAGCGGCTGAACAGGTCGAAGCGCTGCGTATACACGTCAAAGTAAAGGATCATCATGATGAGGAAGTGCAGCAGGCAGAGTAGCAGCACGCCTTTGCAGATGCGCTCCAGGGTTCGGCCCAACATCAACCGGGCCATGGCCGCTGACGATGGCCGCCGGCGATGGCCGCCCTCTCCCCGACGGCCAGCCACGACAGAGCAGGCGCGGCACGGCGTGGCTACTGGTACCCGGAGCTCATCCGGTGGGTGCGGTCGGGCAGGGCTGCCTACTGGGACTTGGGGATCAGATGAGGGGCATTCGGTTGGCTGGGACTATCCGACTACCTGGCACCCGCCGAGGTCATAGGTCACCGATCGTTCAAGGCTTAGGAGGAGATGGGCGTGATGGGGGAGGTGTATTGAGTCTGGGTTAGCTGTCTTTTACTGCAGGGGCCCCAGGCTCCCCACATATCAAAGTGCTAGCATGCGTTAACAGGTGTGGCGCCCGGTTTGACACTATTCCTCTGGCACAAGCCCAGGTTGGGTAAACGATGAAGGAAAGCTCTGAAGTGATTTTACAGATATCCTTACCAAATGCTGTCATCTAAGAAGGCCAACATTATTTAATTAAATACATCACTAGCCCAGTATGTGGAAATCCAGCTTGGCCTACCAAGTGGATCAGTTCACCTTACTGACAAAGAAGGATCCAACAGGTCCATGGACTAGAGCACAGTAGGGCCTTGAGGCATCTGCCAAACTGGTGACTGGCAGATGTCCACTACAGAGAAACAGTTGCAGGAGCAGGGAGGCTCGGACACTGGTAGAAGGGCATCTGGTATCTGGTCTTGTTTACTTGTTTAGCCGTTTCCTTGTGCCAAGAAGACGTATCCTTGACTTGTGGTATCAAGTTCAGTCAAAAAGTCAGAAGTTCGCCAAAATATTCCCAGAAACGGAGGTAGTCCAAGCGGCTGATGTCCACGAACAGAAGAACGATAAGAGGAAGTCAGCACCTAAAAGACAAGAACTTCTGTTAAAACGATTGAAAAACACTTAATACTTGGAAAACATCTAGGAAGCAAGCAGAAGGTGAGTCAGATGAACAACGTTCAAAAACCATCTGTGTTGAATAACTGCAATATACCGTATTTACATCAAATCCTCCAAATACATTATGAAAAGTCAAGTATTTTTGAGGCCAAATGCATCTTCCGCAAAGGAAGCACTTCCTAGAAACAAAGTGTTGAGAGCTGCTGCTCAGTGAAAATTGACACGCCAACTCAATTTTCCAGCCACAGTTTTAAAAGCGTTTATGATGGAATGAGTTGTCCACTGGGAATACACAAACAAGTGAACACGCACGAGAGAGGGAAAGAGAGAGAGAATAAGAGAAAAAGGTAAGGGGAGGGAACAGAGGAGTGGATGGGTAGGTGGTTGGGTGTTTTATTACCCCAAAGGTAATATCCTCTCTCTTGGTTGAAAGGTTTTCCAATTAATTGGCGGATTGGGATGTTATCGAAAGGGAAAACAAGCTAAAGCCCTAATGCATTTTTCAATTTTACAGCCTATTACAGGTTTTTAGTATTTCCATAAATGACTCATTCCGCCTACAATGACGAGATATCTGCCGGTGACAAGATGGCAGACAACCAGCGTGACTTTATACCAATGACAATGGGGTCAAAGACAAAGAGCTTTCAGCTTGACGCTTTACTGTTGGAAGGAAACATGGACATGGAGCACTAGCGATGCTTTTCATGTTTACATTATTCATATCGGTAACGGCTCTCTTCGGGGGGGCACAGTGTAGAGATGCTGAATCTTTAAAGGTGATTATTAGTTTAAAACATTCAAAAACGAACCACAATTATCAACAGAATGTGAAAAAATAACAGCTTTGATGTTATGTCAAAGACGTCTATGTATTGTGTTGCGCAGATATTTACTTAAGTTAGCAGCTAGCCCAGCTAGCGCCGGCCCGTACTATCTCGTAATACCACTTTGTACCTCAAGAGGCGATTGTCATCACTGCAGCGTCCAGTCTGCCCTCAGTCCAACATGAGAGGATGAAGAAGCATTTCCTTGTTTCTTACAATAGGGGTGGCCACCACAACTTTCTGGTAATATGCTGTACGCTATTGTGTGGAGGACTAATTCGACAGTTGGCCGAATCACGCACACGTAACGCAGGCGCGCACACACACACATGCACACGCACACAAACACACACACACAGCTTAAATAATTCACACTCACTTACACAGAAAGTAACGTCACAGAGACAGCCAGGCTTTGGCAGCAGTCTGCTTCAGCAGTACCACTCAGTGACCAGCTGGTAGCCCTGGGGCATCTGACAGGATATCCCACCTCATGAGAACAGCGCAAGGCCTGGCATGAAAGAAGACCGCTTCTCGATCCGGTTCGCCTTTGGTAGGTAAGTGTCGACAAACAAACACTACAAGAGATGCGCCTTAATCCCAGAACGCTCCAGTTGAACTTATCAAAGAAAGCCATGGTGGTTGTTGTCTCTGCAGAGGGGTTTGGGGAACGAGTAGTAGGCTATGGAAACATTAAACACAGAATCCACTGCCAGCCTTTTATACGTTACTGACATTCTGCTCAACTGACTTTTTTCCAAAGGGATAAAAAGAAAAAGACTTTGGTCTTTTTCTTTTCTTTTTAGTGTTCAGAAAGGTCCGTTGACCTAAAACATCAGGACCTTAAAAAAAGATCATCTCTTTCCCCTCCTCGTCGGTTTACTTTCAACAATTTTGGGAGGGCAGTTGAGAACAATGGTACACACACACACACACACACACACAGAAGTTTAGGCATATTCACTTTCAACTCTAAATGCAAATATTTCCCAGGGAGACCAAGCAAACGAGAGAAATGTGTCTGACAGGTGTGTGAGGACTTGTCAAATGGAGATGAAAAGAGAGGACGGACCGATGAGAAGCAGGTACCTCACGCCCAGATTGAGATAACTGCTCCATCGCTTGCAATTTATTGAAACGTCCACGGTGATATCCTCATTTATTTAAAGGCGCAATACGCTATAGCGGCCCCCGGGGGGCGATGTCTTAACAACGTCATGCTCGTCAGCGAAATGATGAGAATTGTGTTCAAAGTGGATTTTCAAACTGTCTGCTTCAATTACCATTACAGGGTTCAGTGCTTGAAGGTGAATGCTTAGACACACTCGAGTGCTGGACAATGGCTGCGATCCGAGCAATCACCTCAAAAAGGAGCGAATCCCCTCGTCTGCCGAGGTTCTATCTCTGAATATGATCATCACAAGCGGCGGTATCATCTCCATCAATTGAATCATCCTTACTATTACCGTCATCACCATCGACACCGCTATCATTCCCAAACTGCAAGGCGATAAATGGCGATGAACGATTGGGGTAGAGGTGATTGTCGCGGTGTGGGGTGGGTCTTTCTTCAACTTATCTCAGACTCAACTGAGAGTTTGCTCTACGCTTTTACTTTTGCGGTGAAATGTGGGTTCGTTAATAGGCTATACTTCATCGTCTGTGCCACAAGTCCTTAGGCTTGTTTTGTTTTTTTGTCTAAGCTATAAAAGACTTGCTAGATGAGTTAATTAATAGCAACTGAAAGGAAGTCAGTCACACGTGAATAATTCTCCAAACATTCGGACAAAGAAAAATATTTAAAATAATACCTTTGAGAGGATTAGGTTATCTTTGAAATTCTGGACCATTCTGTGTAATGTGGTATGGACTAGCATTCATCAATGACACTACATCATCCCCTGAATGCTAATGGTAAAATGCTATGTGTCTAACTGGGACTCTTTAGGCAATATTGAGCATATTATTGTTAGTGATGAATATATGAATATATGCCACGGTCTCAGTTGAAGAAATGAAGACTAGTAAATAGGAAAACTCCATGTTGACTGGCAAATAAATGTCACCACACGAATATGGCAGTTGGTCCTCCTGCATTCTTTGTACAGGAGCGGCATGTGTTCGTGTCCATAATTAGTTGACAGACTCTTTGTTAATTTCAACTCATGCTTTATTTACTTTTGACAGGCCACACGGCTGCCTTTTCGATTACCTGTTTAATACTGTAAGGACATTAAATTGAAAATACAGCGAGTGAGCGCGCGTGCACGCACACATGCACGCACACACGCACCACACACACACACACACAGGTGTCTTCCATAGCGCACGAAGAGTTGGGAGAACACTGTGTTTCCAGTTGCTACTGAATACTGCCACCTCGGTGCGTGGTGCATCATGTATGTTATGAAATGGGCTGTTGGAAAGTGCAGCTCAACAGCTCCAAAAAGTGGCAGACGGCACTGTATGAGCACCACATCCCCAGCAAACACTCCCTGCCAGTGAAGGGCTCTCTGAAAAGAATCACAGCGTCACAGAATGGCCAGCGTCATATGTCTCGGACTGACATGTGGGCCAATTCAGGACAAACACGTACGACGGATCTCAGTACCACGAAAAGGAAGGAATTGGTGGTAAAGTGAAATATTGTAGGTGCAAAGTACATTTTGGCACACATGCCCCAGGTCAGGAACAACAGAAGTTACTATTTCGACATTTATCACGCTTTTATCCAAAGTGACTCACGGTGAATTTGAGATACATGTCATGAAGGAGCAGATGGAGGTTAGGCGTCTTGCTCTCGGATGCCTAACCGGTAGAATGTGGACATCGGGGATCGAACCCAGTATCTTTCGGTTGGGACTCGAACACCCTGACCACTACATTATCCAAGAACACGAAAAAAAAAAATGAGACAACAAATATGAATGGATAAATATGTATGGATAAATATGTATGGATAAAATATGTGCCATGTAATTGTATGCCAATGAGAAGACCTCAAAGGCCTGAAAGCCCTGGGATGTCAACACACTACAGTCACTGTCGGTGACACAGCACAGTCCTGCATCTGTGCACATTTCTATACATCCATACATCCATGAGTTTTCATTGGCTGCAATGTTATGATGATCGTGGACTGTTTTACTTTCTTTGGTATTCGAAAAATGTATTGCTATTCATCACTGAGTTGGTCCTAGCAGGGGTAAGCAAAACCCAGGATCACGGCCACTTTGAAATGAACATCTTTTGTTCATCACTCGCTTGTTCATCTCCAGATTAACAATGAGAAAAACAGATTCACTTGAAAAATATCTCGGAGTCTCACCTCACCTTTCACCTCAACCTGCTTGATCTTTTTTCTTTTGTATGTAAATGTCTTGAGCAGTGTTGTAAAGAATACAAAGAGATAGTTAATGCATAGAAGAATGGCTGCACTGTGCCATAAAATAAAATATTGGCTCCTCCATATCATCATCATCATTATCATCATCATCTATTTAGAACTTGGCATTCCATTTTGCATTCACACTATAAACCTGTTTATTTGACTCGTTCATGTCATACATTTAATTCAAGTGTGGGGGGGAGAGAGAGAAAGGGAAAGAGAGAGAGAGAGAGAGTGAGAGAGGGGGAAAGTGAGAGAGAGAGAAGAGAGAGAGAGAAAGAGAGAGTAGACAAAAACTCCAAATTAACGACCATCTAAAGCTAGCAGAATGTAGGCAACATCTGTATCTCTTAAAACTTTTATTGGTTCATTTTAATATTTAAAATGACTCATTGAGTCATTTTAAATATTTTAAAATGTAATACTGTCAATTGAGCAGGGCTGGACTGGCATCAAACCTGACTGATCATTTAATTGGATTTATTTAGCTGGGCTGCAATTACTGTTTATTTTTTAACACAGTTATCACATTCATTATTCATCAAAACATATATATTCATTAATTAAATAAATAAATTTGTTGACTTAATAGATTTTGGTTAGAAACATCAACCACATTTGCAGGTAGGAAAGGAGTGGCAAAACATCTTCACAGCAATGCATAAACAAAACTAACCACGCAATTTGAAACAATTTGCATGCCTATTTTGCACTAGGCCAATATTGCATTACAATTAACTATGATATGCAACATAACTGCAGTGAACCAGAACATATTTATTATTTGTCATCATCTCTGGCTTGTGTACACACACAGTCACGTTAACTCACACCTCGGATCTGCCCGGGGGATGCCCCATCTAATGCCTCCACAGTTTCACTCACACCTCTAACTGCCTCGCCTCCCGGGTATCACCGGGTATGACCCTGCTGGAGCAGAATGCCCCGTACCTAGGTCCAGGCTGGAGATGAACAATGACGGCCATGATGTATCATCATATGCGTTTGGATTTGTTTCTTTTAACGGATAAAACAGGTCTGGGTGATCAAACCATCACAACCTTCTCTCCTGGCTTCACTAAAACATATGTTATCAAAATGACTACCTTGTACCGATTCTGCCAAACAGCATTTTGTGTGTGTGCGCCTGCCGAATGTAAACAATGTCAATATAGCCCTTTTGTCTTTTGGAATCTTTTGGAATTTTGGTCAATTCTCACGCCTTGATTGTGTTCAGTTTCCATCCAGGTGATGTGAATGGAAAAGGGACTGTCAAGGAGAAGAGACTAAGAGGAAGAGGAAGAGATATGCTTGGAGGAGGCAGTCTTGAATAAGGAGCAGATGCGCTGACACTGAAGATGTCAAGCGTTAATGACAGCGAGGCGCATTGCAGATGCTTGATACAAAATGGTTTTTGCTATGGGCAACTCAAAGAGAATATGTCTTTGAGCGTTGAGCGTGGTAAATACACAACACGAACACAAGTAAAACACTGAATCCAATAGGGTTCTGCTGTTGTCTCTGGGGTGGCAACATTGACCGTCTGCAACCTTGCAGAAGGCCATGCATTGTCTGCATGGTTCAGTGAGATGCTTTAGCGGTACCCGTGTAATACGTACACAAACGGTAGCGGAACCCATACACCCACGCACTGTATGCACTGTACTATAGCAATGTGTACATATACAATAAAAATAACACACACAAACGCAAGCACACACTCTATGTAAAGGCACTAACAAATCCAGCCTTTAGTTGTATTATCGACAAACACACACACACACACACAAAATCACAAAGAGACACACAAACGCAGGGAAACATGTGCATGCTTACAATGTTAGGCACACACACTGTCCGTGTTGTCGCTGTGTGTCTCTAACAGATGTGCAGGGGTGGGAGTCTCACTTTGTTCCTCTTGTGGTCTTGTCCTACGGATGCGTACGGCAGACAGATCTGACCACAGCTACCTGCCTGCTTTGTTCAAAGTTATGCATTCTGCTTTTGCGCTGATTCACATTTCGAAAGTAGCATGCCGTCCAAAGTTAAAGTGGAATGGAAACACAATAGGAAGTGAAGGTAGTTAGTATTGTACACTATATATATATATTAGTTTGGGAACTTTTTCAAAGGAATACTTGCTTATAGCAATACTGCTATTGATATTTTTATAGAAAGGATGGAGTCAATCCGTATTTCTGTTCCTCTTTAAGCCAGCATCCAAAAAAGGAACGAGGATGGCTTAAAGGTAAACATGCAGACAGGTGTGTTGACACATAAACACAAGTTAGGTCAAGCTGTGAGGAAAGTCAAATCCTTGGTTGGTTGCTTCAAGATTATAGGCAGAATCTCCTTCCTTGCTTTCACACCAACACACATCTCCCACACCTCTCTCCCACACCTCTCTCTCTCTCTCTCTCTCGCTCTCTCTCAGAGAGAGGCGTCTTGTTCTTCACCCTACAAGCTAGCCCTGCCGGCCACATCAAAAATGCATTAGCCACGCTACACTCGATAACAGGGCCTGGCAGAGATGTGGCCCAGCACTCTGCTACCTCCAACATCACAGCACCTCTCACACCTCGATGTCAACAAGCTAAAACAACAGCAAAAACCAACAACAAACAGGATGCACCTCAGTAATTTCGGGTTTGGCACAAGCACTGCGACCGTGGCATCCACCCAGAATTGGCGGATGATGTCATCAATTTTATATTTATTTTTTCATCTTGAAGCATAACCCTCCAAGACATTTTTAATCAAACGGTTGATATTCTGTATAATAATCCACCTTCCAAAGGTCATTTGTCCGTACGAGCTAGGTTCAGGATTCCAAGAAAGATTATCTCCATTCAGCAGAAAATATTGTAATGCCATTGATATAAACAGAGAAAGGGTGAGGATAATAATAATAATAATAATAATAATAATCATATATATCTGCCTTCCCCCTCGGCCATCCACTCATGAGAGGGAGAGCAAGAAAATAAAGAGAGAGAGAGAGACAGAGAGAGCATCCTAAGACAGACTGTAGATATTAAGGATTTGGGTCATATCACCAAGCTGCAGGGACCTGATGGTAGATATTGTGATACAAAGCAGAGGAGATTAATCTCATATAGTGCCATGGCCTATAAATAGTGGTTTAAGAGCATATAGTAGCACTGGGTGAGGTTTCAATGTAATCTTAACCCTCAGTAGTAGACTACTGTATATGATATGACATTTTCATGTCTTGTCAAAATAAAAGTTTACAGTCTAAGCATATAGTCGACATGAGACATACAAATACAAGTTTATAGTATATAGTATATATACGTATATTGTTAACATGATGAGATAAAGAAAATACATAACCTAGAAAAGACAAAACCTAAAACATCTCACAATATGGCGCTCTGAAAACTAAGCCTCTATGCATCAATGTGCTACTTTTTTTTTTTTAATATAAAAGCTGAAAATTGTGATCCATCCAAGAATATCTGGGGTATCATCAGGAATAGATCATTAATAGAATAATGAATAGAAAATTCATTTTGCCCAGCCCTTCATCGACACCCAGCATCAGTACCTGTAATAGTAACAGTCACTCTTCATGCCATGTGAAACGCCCCCCCCAGGGTTTTAACTTCCTGCTTTCCCTAAAAAAAACTCAGGTTATTGTTTTGGACAGCTGAAAGTCATCCGGCGCCATGACAGGCAGTGATAAATAAGGTTAGAAGTGATAGCTGACAATAGAACAAACAGATAGCAATAGCATTAGATCGATGGTGGGCTCCTGGGATCTCAAAATGGAGACTTCTTATTTTGCCTTGTTTGAATTCTCTTGCCAGTCGCAACAACAGAATGAGTAGCACAACAGAATAAGTATAAGGAGTAGTATGGAGTTTACACAATTGTACTTTTTGCAGAGTACAATTTCATAATCATTCGATATACATTTTTATATAGTTTTATCTTGTGCCAAAAAGCATGTGTTTTGGCACACAACAGCGCGGCTCGGTGTAGTATAAAATAAGCCCAGGAAAACCCTGAATCAGTATGTTGTCTTCCCGTCATACATATAGCGGTGGAGCATTTACTAATACTATATCTAAGAGACGCCGGTACCAGAAAACAAAAACAAACCAAAAAAACACCCAATACACTACCAGTGCAACAGTGTCTTGCCTATTGCAGAGCCTTGCCTCAGCCAGACTCCTAGAATCTATTTTACTACATCTCGCTCCTCTCTTCCTTCATCTTCCTTTTACAGAATACACGGGAGCCTCGGACACCGGGGGTCACAGCCCGGGCACTGCTGCTGGAAAACATCGTTGCGTGAGACGATCGGCGGCTCCA
>OMNO01043242.1:10171-29051 GCA_900303215.1 Trachyrincus scabrus
CGGGAGCCTGGTCTCCGGTTGCTCTGCGTTTGGGCCGGCCACCCTCATCTTCCTCTTTGGGCCGGCGCTGCTCAGCCAGACTCTTCTTGGGGGTCATCAACCGTACAGCGGGGCTAGCAGCGGGCTGGGCTGCCGCTGACTTGCGTGGGCTAGCCCTGAAGGTGCCAGCGGGGCCCGTTTTCTGTGGGGTAAGAGGGAGGAGGCTGAGGGTGTCCTTGGCAGGGGAGCCGCAGGTGTCTCCTCGAGCTCTTTTGCGAGGGCTCAGGCGGAGATCTTGGTGCAGTGGAGCCAGAGCTCGCTTCCTCTTGACTGGTGAGGCAATCACCTGAAGAAAAAAAAAAGATATTGTGAGCAACAAAATATATACCTGGATACAGTATATGAATAAACTATAGACACAATCGTATTTATAAACACATAACCCAAGCATAGATTTGCGGTGAAAGAACTAAAATCACTTGGAAAAAAGGTGGATGATTGCTTCACCATAGTTTCAACATAATACGCCAATCATACAATCGTACATTGACTAGATTAGAGCAGAAATCAAACTGCAAGAACAGCACCAGCATCGTAATAGCATACGTTTGATACTGTTTAATACTCTTAACATTAAGAGTCCTACATTGTTCTCCTCTGCGTTTGTGGGCTCCTGGCTTTCGTCGCCTTCCTCAATCCGCTGAAGGAGTGAGCGCAGGTACTCCTTGGCCAATATCCCCACCTTGAAGGCAAGTCAATTGATATTAGTCATTCTTAAGAAGCTTAAAAAAGTGCATTCAAATCACCACATGTCTTCACATTGATCTGCTAATTGGCTGCATTTAAACAAGAACACATCTTTTGTGGTTTTTACTGTTAAACATAAAAGGGTTTACATTATTTTTTTTTTACAAAAAACAAACATACTAGGCGGATCATGGTACTCTGATCAATCGATGGAAAAAAACAACGATGTACAGAGTACACAGCAGACAGATAAGCCCACCCTAAGTCAACTTGAAGTGAAGAGCATAGTTATGGCACTGTATGGCAAACTTTAGATGGCAACACAATCTCAAAAAACCTAGTGTCTGTAGTTATTCTTTGTCATTTGTCAACTAACATACCAGTGAAAAACAAACAAAGCAAAGGTCTGTGCTCACCCTCCATTGTGTGTAGTCTTTGATGGAGTTCGGTCCGAATCGGATGCTACATTGAGCCGCGGACACAAATTCTCTCTCCAGGTCAGCCACTTTCGCTGGGGTGATCGTGTCCGGGAGACCAAATTTAGTGTCCCAGACGGCAACAACCTGTTCACCAAAGTGGGACATTTTAATTTGACAATGCGTCTAGTGACTTACACTCCGGAGTGAACATAATTTGTGCAGAATGCATAAGTAAGGGTTGTTGTTGTTGTTGTCGTACCCTGGTGTTGAGGATGTTGCTGCTGATGTGGCGGACATGATCGGCAGTGCTGCTGATGTTCTTCCCGTTGTACACCTTCAGCTTGGGCAGCAGCACCATCAGCTTGTAGTTATCGTTCACCTGAAGGAACGCATACATTGGACTTCATGCTGGGAAATCAAACATCTAGCAGCGTGCACTGCACCGCATCAACGCGCCACTACTGATAGTGAATACGGATGAAATAGTAAAATTGTTTTCTTGTATTTTAATTTTTTAGAATGGGTTGCTCACAGTGATATAAATGTTGCCCTCAAGCTTGAGTTCTTCCAGACTCGTGAGGGACTCCATGGTGGTGACATCCTCCATCTCGTTGGCAGAAAGGTCGAGGGAGAGCAGGTGGGGCAGGGCCAGGCCTCGGGGCAGCTCCTCAAGCATGTTCCCACACAGATCCCAGGACTCCAGCGACTGGAGGCGGGAAAGCAGCTTCACAGGAAGGTCCTTACATTTCAGCCCAAGCCGAGAGAGACTGTAGCGAGGAGAGCAATACAAGAGGTCATTCTGTTACCAAGAAAACTGTTCCTAGAATTCAAATGAATCATCGTATTCTCATAGTGTTTAATACTGTATGGCGTCGGCAGCGCATTGCTGAGGTTGGTATCAAATGTTATCCTTGTGTTTTATGTTCACCTTGCCAACCAATATGTCTACCAGTAGGCAGACATTTTGATGAATACTAGCAATGGGCCTTTTGGTAGTACACGCCAGAGTGACAATATTAGAAATGTGATTCAAATAACAGGCACACTTACTTCAAGGTTTTGATTTGCTCCAGAGTTTCGGTTTTGGGAGAAGCCCTCTCCAATAAAAACTTTTCTGTAATCTTCTCCATTGTTTTACTGAAAGAAAATGAAAGGACTGTTTAATGCCAAATGTTTAATATAGCCTATAGTGAAGTGCAGCCTGATGTAATGCAATGTTGAAACTAAAGGCGGTCTGAATCTGATCATCTTAATATTCACGATATAATGTTATTTTTGCGCTAATGCGTCGGTAAACCGAGCATATTTGAAAAAGTACGAACAACCAGATTTACAACCAGATTTACATAACTTGCTCACCAAAACAGGCCTGCTTAGTTCTGTGTCGCATTCATGGGTCACTTGCTTTTATGTCATGGTATAATTAAGAATTATAGAAGTATTTATTTATTCATAGTATTTAGTAGTAGTAGGCCTAGTTAATACTTAAAGCAAAAGTTAATTATAAAGCGAAACCTGCTCAAAGAAATGGGTAACTCACGTTGTGGGCCGTGCGATGTTTTTACGACCTTATCTTTCAAAAACACCAGAACTATAACATACCTAATGTTAGATACCGTCCTAGTATACAACTATTTTCTATGAATGTGGTATTTTAAATATTTTAAATATCAAACTGTATACTCGCTATTCACCGATGCTGCAAACTCGCTCCCGGGAAAACTTTGGGCAGATCTTGACGTAGTTTCCGGTCCAGTAGAAGAACTTCTTCTTCTTCTTCTTTCAAACTGAATGGTTGATGTACACAACAAAGTGCATCACTGCCACCTACTGTGTGGCAAGAGTTGTGAGGCTGCCATGGCCCACCAAAAAAAGTGATAATAATAAATGATATTGACAATGAATTAATGAAAATACACACATTTAAATGAGATAAATGATACATAATACATTAAGGCTTTAAATATCTCTTTGTTATAGATACCCTCTCCTAAAATGCCCTTAAGGCTCCATTCTCCTCCTGCCTCTATTCCTAAATTTACTTCTTTCTAATTCATATTGGACATGTCAATAAAATATGATCCACCATTTCCAATACCCCATTCATCACATAAGCCACCTATGTCGCCCTACCAACAACAATGTGGACCATAATCCTGTGCGTCTTAATCCATAGTTTCCTCATTCCTGCAACAACTCAACCTTCTTACATTTCTCACAGAACCATGATACAGTTTTCTAATAATGACACACATCCCAGCCGAGTATACAGAGAGATCAGATGATAAAATAAGGCTATATGTAATACTAAATTGTGGGATATACGCACCAGCACCTATTGCTCCTGTTTAGGGGTCCTTGGAGCCCACAGTATAGATCAGTATCACATGCATTGTGCTACCATTACGTGGTAGGCCATTTAATAGCCATATTAGGGGATATCTGACTCTTTGTATGTGGTTGAATAGAATAATCCTGACAGTTTATGCTGCCAACTATAGAACTTCACATAACAAAACACATAGGTGTACCTACATCCAAATATAGGCCATCTGTGCAGTTTGTAAGGATTTAAACCCCATCTTCCCAAGCATTTAGTAAGTTATGTTGTAGTTTGAATACTGAGAAGTAACCTCTATGTGTTTTTATGTTTTATTTGTATGTGGTTGGCCTATTGAATACATGGCAGGGTGCTGTGACGACTCCAAGTTGCCACTGTCGACCATTCATGGTGCCAGCCAACCATAAGACTACCAGCTAAATAATGTCGATATTGACCACACGAGGGCGTTAATGGCCTCACCATCACCGCTTTTCCGTGAACGAAGAAGAAACATGAGGACGAAATGACGCACAAAGTAAATACGGAACCGCAATCGTACAGAGATAATGACCGCGACGGATACCGAGGCACATGTCAGTAAATGTGGTTGTAAAGGCATCCGAAGTTGTCTGTTATGCGAGGGACCGAACGAGGAAGATCAATTAAACGGGAATGAATCAAAGGTATATGTTTATATGAATCGCTTAACTTTAGACAGAGGGAGGTCTTCTATACACGTTAAGCGCTGACAACAAGCATTCCTTCTGACATGTTGCAGTGAATAAGCCATGTTTGTGCCTTTAACTGTGGACAACAGGGATATTTCAGTTCTGTTATCATTAAACCAAACAATTTTAGCATTTATTTTAACGTCTATGATCACATGATTGTAGCATGTCCCTGATTGCGGGGTACACCCACCCACCCTATTCTACCAGTAGCCTACTTTGTTATGCTATTATAGACTATGCACTATATATGTTCCACATTCTGTGTCATCTAAGCGTGTTTTGCGCTTCCAGATTAAACATTTCTGCTACGATCCCGTGCTTAAACTAGCAGTACGTGAGGATGGAAAATTCCCCTTCCCCTTTCCCGGTGTCTTCCTCTGGGAAGACTTCCTGTCTAAAGAGGAGGAGGAGGTGCTTGTACGTGAGATGGACAAAAATGTCTGGATCCTGTCCCAGTCCGGACGCAAAAAACAGGTTTTACGCTCTGCATAAATGCAGTGTTTTTATACTTTTGATCACATTTTAGCCCGCATGATCTTGTGAAACATGTGTTTGTGTATATATCATCAATATATACCAAGATATAATGTATACCAATATCGAAGTACATTCAAAGAAAAAGAAAAAGAAAAGCCTAATATACATTAACTGTTATTACAGGACTTCGGGCCCAAGGTGAACTTCAAGAAACGGAAGGTGCGTCTGGGCGATTTCCAGGGCCTGCCAGTGATCAGCCGGGCCCTGGTGGAGAGGATGGTGCAGGAGCCGGTCCTGGCGGGCTTCCGGCCCGTAGAGCAGTGCAACCTGGACTACCACCCCGAGCGCGGCTCCTCCATTGACCCGCACCTGGACGATTCGTGGTTGTGGGGCGAGCGCCTGGTGACCGTCAACATGCTCTCGGCTAGCGTCCTCACCATGTCCCTCCAAGCAGCGTGGGCACCAGAACTCAGACATGGGAGTGAGGAGGAGGAACAGGAGGTACAGGTGGCCGTCCATCTGCCTCGCAGGTCATTGGTCGTGCTGTACGGCGAGGCACGCCACAAGTGGAAGCATGCCATTCACAGGAGGGACGTGGTCGCCCGCCGGCTGTGCAGCACGTACCGAGAGCTGTCTGCAGAGTTCCTGCCCGGGGGGCCGCAGGCGGAGGTGGGGGTTGGGCTGCTGGACGTGGCTCTGAGCTTCAGCCACACTGCGGGCTAAAGGGACTGTAGGCTGGCTGTTGATATACAGTGCGGTATGCTGCAGACGCATGCAATTCATCCAACGTAAATATGACATTTATGTTGCGTGATGCGTGTGTGAACATTTTACAACTTCAGAATCAGAAACAGTTTTATTGCCAAGTATCTGTTACCAAAAAATGACAATGAACAGTAACAAAAATGTATTGTTTCCAATGTCTGTTTGACATTAATATGATCAAGAAGACATCAAAAGGTTTACTGTGATACTGATACGTGTAAAGTGTACACTTCAGACTTCATAGTGTATTGGTTACACTTCAGAAAATGTATAAACAATAAACTGTTCTCAAAAACTGAATGTGCAAGGAAGGAATAATATCAACAATTGGAACCATAATAAATACCAACAAGTAATATTTGTAGAAGAGTTATTCAATCTTCACAATTTCTAATTATTTTATGACAGATTCATGAATCTGAATATCAATGTATATAATTGTGTATGTAATGGACTTGTTTATTGTGAAAATGACTGGGTTGTTTCTTTGGTTTGAGTAGAAACAGCTGTTATGTTCAAGATCAAAGTACTTTCATGGACTAATAAAATAACTGGAGACAGTAGTGTAAGCAGGACTATTGATTTGTCTGCAGTACTCTAACCAGTAGTTATGTTATAGAAATATATTTCATACACTTGGAGACAATATTTTACAGTTTAGTGGCAATTGATAACATTCCATATGATGATGATAAAAAAAAATACTAAATGCTGAATAATAATAATAATAATAATAAACTAGTAAGTCCGCCTTAAAATCTCACATATTGGTGTGTAATTGTTTTACGATCTACGAAATAGCTTATGATGTAACTAAGCACTGTATAGGAACAGCTACTACGAATGGTTTTGTACATGCTCATGCAAATGAAACCTTTTATGATGTCACAAAGGGCTAATCACATGGTAGATGTAGATCATAAAACATCGGACAGCTAAACTGTAAATAATTATATTCATTATTGAGATTGTTTAAGTTTTTAGTTCTATATAATGTTTCTGTTTTTAGTTCTATTATAATTTATCATTCTATACGGAGACTGCATTCTCTTGTTTTACTGCATTCTCTTATTCTTTTTCGTGGCAAACTGAACAAGCAAATATGAATATGACATGCCAATCGCACGTTTCTGTTAGGGTTGTGGTTCAGACTTTTCAATGTGTCTTGTACTTATGGATGGCCACTATGTGACGTATGAGACATGCGTCACAATGTAAAAGCTCAGTTGATGACAAGTCTAGATATCTACAGAGGAAGACCGGATAAATTGCACAGCAATAGATTCGCCGTTGTCCCATCTCTTCCGTGTTGGCAGACAGTGTAATACCGCGGTAGTACATTTTCTTATAGAACCGAAGATACGTTAAACGGCTTCAGAGAAGGTTGTCTTTCGCAGCGTAAAGAAGTCGAGGCGTTTACAAATTAGCTCGTTAGCTAGCATTCATCGCATCCAGTTGGAACGAGCCCTTCATTCGTGAGCTATATGGTATGGATAGTTAGAATACATTGCTGAGAATGTGCAAAGTCCGCTACTGCCTGGAGTGAAATACGTGTCCAGAATTAACATTCAGCTGACGAAAGAGAAGCCCCGGGGCTGACCCCCGGTAGGCGACAAAAGCATGGCAGGAAATCCGAGGAGGGGCGCGGGTCTCATCGGATTGATGAAGGACGCCTTTCAGCCCCACCAGCAACCGCTCCAGCCCCACCAACCTCCCGTGGTCGATAAGAAAATGGTCGAAAAATGCTGGAAACTAATGGACAAGGTAAACCCACGTCCATGACTGAGCACACGTCAAATTCTTTCTGTTGATAAACATGGAGATATTATATTGATATAGTGTTAACAAGGGGCATTGTTTTATTCCGCAATAAAGGCTATCCATTGGAAGGAAACTATAGCATTAAAAGGGGGTTATTTATTGGCATCAATGTGTGCACATGTTGTATGATCGCTTAAATTGTTTGTATGAAGGCCACGTTTGCACCCTTTACAACTGGCATTTGTAGTGTTTCCTGCAGCGTTTGCATTTTCCAGTACAATACACGGCAGTGGCCTTACAATGGGAAATGGTGTTCGTTCGTTAGTGAAACTGTTGACATCAGATGAGGACATAGACCAGTTAGTAGTGAAACTGTTGACATCAGATGAGGGCATAGACCAGTTAGTAGTGAAACTGTTGACATCGGATGAGGGCATAGACCAGTTAGTAGTGAAACTGTTGACATCGGATGAGGGCATAGACCAGTTAGTAGTGAAACTGTTGACATCGGACTAGGGCATAGACCCGTTAGTAGTGAAACTGTTGACATCGGATGAGGACATAGACCAGTTAGTAGTGAAACTGTTGACATCGGATGAGGGCATAGACCCGTTAGTAGTGAAACTGTTGACATCGGATGAGGACATAGACCCGGGACTGCTTATTAACGCCACTTAATACCATTTGGCTATTAAAACATGTTGGTGTTTTCAACATAGATTAAGAGGAATATGTCATTGGCTACAGACATGCAACATTTAACCAAAGGAATTGGTAGGCATACCTGATGTGTGAACCTAAGCGTTTATCATAAATAAACATTAACATTGTGTTTCTCATCAATACCTTCATTAGTCAATCACACCATATACTTTCTCATTTCGTTGCCCTTTTATGTAAAATGGTAGGCTCCTCCGTTAGAGAGGTCTCTTGCACAATCCATCATTTCAGCATTCTATTCTGGTGAAGCTTATTTTAACTTGTTACTTTCACTCTATTACATTTGAAAGACGAATAGCCTATATTTGAATCCATTACATTAAAGGCACCAGACCAAATACTGTAACTAACTATGCAATGCATTTGGCCACACAATCATGATCAGATGTAAAACCAATACCAATACTTCTACTTCTAAGTTTTAAGTTAAGTTGTTTGGGTTCTGGTCAGAAAACCAAATACCTTTTTAGCTAAGCTACTCGGGATGACCCTTAATACGAACACATTGAGGAGGACAAGAAGTGAAGTCGAAGATGATGAAGCTGTCTCTTAGTGAAATGGGGCATCCCATTAGACAGAATACTGAAGCGATGGTTGGTTGCAGCTGATATTTCTCCATTCTCACCTCTTCATCTACTTCACTAATCATCACATTGATAACCCAGTGGTGCCTAAGGCACGATCATCCCAACCAGAAATTCAAGGCACGCTGACTTAAAGTTGTAGGCCATGATTATGAAAAATGTCACACACATTATTACAAGGATATTATATATACTAGGTTATTAGCAATTAGCAATATTTCACACACACACACAACAGACTGTCAAAGTATCACATGGATAGAGGTTCATAAAAATCAGACGGGAGTGCAAGTTCAAAAGAACTTGCATTACATGGAACAATTAACCAATAATAAAGCAAATCTTAAATGGTACTAATTATATTAATAACCTAGACCTATGTCAGGATTATGTATTAAATCCCATAACATTTCCTGGCACACCTAGGCTTGCCCTGGCACCACTGGTCTAATCAGCCTATTCGTACCATCTTAATAAATGGACACTTAAGACTTGCTACTTTCCTCTGTAACAACATTATTGTTATCTAGTGTCCCAGGGTGATTCTAGCACCATGAATGTGTAGTTTTGGATACTAATTGGTACACATGTGCTATGTTGTACTACATGTAAACCTCTATCCCTGTCCACAGACTTTTTAATGGAAAATGTTCACAAATATTATTCCTATAAAGTCTGTCTCTCACATGATGTTAGTTGTGGATAAAAAACAAGAGAAGATCCTAAAACATGTGTGGCAATCTGGAGTGATAACCAAAGCCAGACTAACCAACAGTTAGTCTCCATACTGTGCAATGGACACTCTATTGGTGAGCTGACTTGCTCACAGTCTACTAACCTAACTAAGTGAGCACCAGGATAGCTTTTGTTACCGCTATGCTAAATAGTCACCAAACCTATTGATCAATTAATGAACGATGGCCGGATGTCCATGATATTGTCTGTCTTTAAACGGACTCCGCTTATTTCAAACATTTTCATTCCCCGTCTTATCTAACCATAAAATATATTTTTATGGGAAATTTGGAAAATGACCTTTTTGTTTCACCAACTACAGTGGTTGTATTATTGAGCGTGGGTCTAAGACGAGCACAATAAGTATTCACTAGTTGCCTATCCCCACGACATTTCTTTATCGTCATAGAGGTTAGACAAGAATGTAGGATCAGTTAGATGTTGAGAGAATATAGTAGTTTTTACTGATTAGTTTACCCCAATTAAAATTCTATATTTTAAGAATTTAGATTGAGTAATTTGCCTGTATTCTAGAGGGGCAGTAGTCATGCTTATACCTACAGATCCTTTCCAAAAAATTAGAAATATCATGGAAAAGTTAGTTTTGTTCCATAATTCCTTTCAAAAAGTGAAACTTTCATAGATTATAGATTCATTACACACAAAGTAAAGTATTTCAAGTATTTATTTGATAATTTTTGCATAAGTTTGGCTTCCAGCTCATAAAAACCCCCAAAAACAGTATTTCAAGAAATTTAATATCACATAAAACCAATCAAAAAACGGTATTTTCAAAACAGAAATGTCGATCTTCTGAAAAGTTATGTTCATGCCTGCACTCAATACTTGGTCGGGAATCCTTTAGCTTTAATTACTGCCTCGATGCGCCATGGCATGGAGGCGATCAGCCTGTGGCATTGCTCTGGAGTTATGGAAGCCCAGGTTGCCTTGATGCCAGCCTTCAGCTCCTCTGTGTTGTTGTGGTCTGGTGTCTCTCATGTTCCTCTATGGGGTTCAGGTCAGGTGAGTTTGCTGGCCAATCGAGCACTGTTATAGCATGTTTATTAAACCAGGTGTTGGTTGTTCTGGCAGTATGGGCAGGTGCCAAGTCCTGCTGGAAAATAAAATCAGCATCTCCATAAAGGTTCTCAGCAGAAGGAATCATGAAGTGCTCTAAAATGTCCTGGTAGACAGCTGCAGTGACCTTGGACTTGAGAAAGCACAGTGGACCAACACCAGCACTTGACATGGCACCCCAAATCATCACTGACTGTGGAAACTTCACACTGGACCTCAAGCAGCTTGGATTCTGTGCCTCTCCAGTCTTCCTCCAGACCCTGGGGCCTTGATTTCCAAATGAAATACAGACTTTACTCTCATCTGAAAAGAGGACATTGGACCACTGAGCAACAGTCCAGTCCTTCTTTTCCTTAGCCCAGGTGAGACGCTTCCGACGTTGTCTCAGGTTCAGGAGTGGCTTGACTCGAGGAATCCGACAGTTGTAGCCCATGTCCCGGATACGTCTGTACGTGGTGGTTTTTGAAGCGTTTTGAGTTAATTAGATTATTAGAGTGTGACACTCAGTCTAAAACGTTCATTCTCTGAAATAACTGAGAAGTAAATGCTGATTTTCTTCACACTATTCTAATTTCTTGAAATACTGTTTTGGGGGTTTTCTGGAGCTGTAAGCCAAAATTATGAAAAATGAAACAAATAAAGGCTAGAAATATTTAACTTTGTGTGTAATGAATCTATAATCTATGAAAGTTTCACTTTTTGAATGGAATCATGGAAAAAAAACAACTAACTTTTCCATGATATTCAAATTTTTTGGAAAGGATCTGTATATATAAAATACATAGATTGTTGGACAGGTGAAGAACACCCCAATGCTGTGCAAATATAGTGCAGCAGGGATGGAAAGGCAAAATATGGAAATGAAAACATTTAAAACAAATTAATAGAGCCATTACAACAACGAAGTGACTGATGTATGTGCTGTGATGACGCTAGTGAATGTATTATGGATTTTATTTGACACGTTCTCCTCCCCTGTCTATTCATTCTACTGTTTGCGAAGTACTATTCCGCTATGTTTTGGTTTGAATCACTGTTACGTGTACTTAAAGGTAGGGTGTAAAAGCTGTACGGCTAAATCAATCCTCCAATATGCACGCATTAATGCGTTCCTGTTCTGCGTGCATTCTGCGTCACGCTCCTGGCATCCGACGCGTGCTGATATAGACTTCATTGTTTAACGTCGTATTGTAAGTCGTATTGTAAGTGTGGTCCCGTGTCATCAATCAGGGGCATTTTGTATCGGCATTCATTTGTAGAAAAGCCGACGTTATAATCTCGGCGACATGTTTAAAGGACAAGATCCGATGTGTATCTCTGCAAGCGTACGTAGCTAAAACAAACTGTCCCATACAGTATCTCCGCAAGGTCTGCAGAGTTTTGGGCAGCGTTTAATGCAAATCATAACTTGCAAACAGCCAACAAGTGAAAGGTGCCCCCCCCCCCTCTCTTTCATAGCGGTGGGTGGATCTACAGAACAGGCATACGTGCCCGTTCTGAGTCTCGCGATTCTTTACAGATGTATTGAAAGACCGCTACGCTCTCCTCTCGTGGGCCACCCGGCGGTCTCATCACCGGGCAGAGAGGACGGAGAGGAGGCTCCAAAGGCGACGAAAGGACACCGCGGAGGCGCCCACAAAGCAAGTCTGCAATGTAGCTGTAAGTCAAAAACAAGATCAACCGCATTCAAATAACCAGAACATATTTCTCATTGTTTGAATTGCGGCCACGGAGCAGAATCGGGGGGTTCACTCGTTCACGGGACACGCTTAAATGGGGTTTCGAGACGGTGAAAATGCAAGGATAATCTATCGCTCGTTGGCTTTAGGTTAAATGGCTGTCGAAAGGGAAGTGCATTTGTATGCAGAGTGACTCCCGGGAACCGTTAAACGCGTCCCGCGTCTCTGTTAATACATGTCTAAACGTGGTTGGTTTTTCGGGAAGGTTGAGCGAACAAATGATGGTATGTGGGTGCACGCGGGCGCGCGCGTGCCCAGCAGGTTTAGTGGATGTAGTTCATTTTTTCCGTCTGTGTGATAAAAATAGTCTTATCCAGTGGACGTGGAGTTCTGGGTGGAAGCCACACTAAGTCAGCTGGAAAGACGACCACAGGAGAAACCAATAATTTCATCCTCGGAATATTGTGCTTACTTCCCGAATTTAAAATAAATCTGTGCATCGTGTTGGTCACGATTATTCAGGCGTTTTCCCACATCTCCAAGGGTTATTTTCAAGGAACCTGTCTACATGCTGAAAAAACCCAAGTCCACAACCTGAAATAGTTTTTTTTCACATGTGAGTGACAACTGAACTGCTTTCTAGCAGCGGAAGGTTCCCAGGACTTCAGGCAGGCTCCAAATGGTTTCATATTTACACTAGTAGAGAATGGCACGCTGCCATACATTGATGTTTTGTGGTGACTTTATGACTTCATACATAACTGAGTGTCTCATTTTTAGCTAGAGTGGTAATTTACCAAAATGTCACTTGCACTTTTATGTTGATTTCATATTATTGAAAAATGTTTAAAGAGAGCCAAATACTGCTGATCACACATGAAATGAACATAGAACAACGAGATGTTCTGATTCATATTTCCTGTTCCTCTTAGCTGTGGCGGTCCGACAGGAAGCAGCCCCCTTCCGTGAAAGATGGTTGCCATGGAGCTGAGATAGAGCCTCCCTGTCTCTCGACCAATCGAGGCTCTACATCTGGTTTGACCATGGGCACCTGGCGTGGGCTGCGAGTGGCCTTCATCGTGGGCTCTCTGTTCATGATCCTGATGATCATTTTGTATTGGGACGACGTGGGGGGGTTCAGCCTCTACCCCCGGCAAGATACCAAACACCTTCAAGTCCAGCCCCGGCCCGGTGGTACCCCCACCACCCCCGGGCTGGTGCTGCAGCCCACTTCCAACCGCTCCAGCCCTGGGCTCCGGCCCAGCGCCCCCCTCCTGCCCCTGACTGACGCTAAGGCCGGCTCTCCCCTCCGCTCCCTCCCAGAGCCGGCCAGAGACTCAGAGAAACCTCCACACGAGGACAGACATGGAGGAGAGGAGAGGACGAGGGATGGACAGGAGGAGAGGAAGCAGAGGATTCAGGATGTGTGCTCTGGAAAGGCCTCTGGAGACTTCCCGGGTCGGACTCGGGCATTCGAGCAGATCCCCAACAGAGAGCTGGACCACCTGATAGTGGATGACACCCACCAGATCATCTACTGCTATGTTCCCAAGGTACACTAAGTGTGTGTGTGTGTGTGTGTGTGTGTGTAAAACATGTATAGATACATATATATATATATGTGTATGTATATATATATGTATATATATATGTGTGTGTGTATGTATATATATATATATGTATAAGGAATAAACCATAACAGGCTTTCCTGTTATTGGAAAATAATGTAGGGTGGTGGTAATCACCACACCCGAAGTACATTATTTTCCAATAACCCAAAGTACATTATTTCCCAATAACGGGACACCCCGGAGTGGTTCATCAATAACGTTATTGGAAGGAAACATCTGGTGGATAGTTCTATTAGACCGTTGTTAGTGTTGGATTTTGTAGCGTATTGATTCAGAACTGTTAAAAGGCACACAGGTGTGTAAAAGGTGTCCCGTTATTGAAACATAATGCACACCATTGGAACGTTATTCACCAATCAGGATCAAGTATTTAACAATGCGGTGGTATAAATATACATATGTATATATATATGTGACAAATGAACAATGCCCAGACCCAAGTTCACTTGGAACGAGACAGGATCATCCGGCCGCCTCCTCTCAGACTCTTAACCCCTGGTATGGTCCACCCCTGGCCGCCCCCGTCCGCACCCCCTGCCTCTCCCTACATGCAGGTAGCCTGCACCAACTGGAAGAGGGTAATGGTGGTTCTCTCCCAGTCTCTGGTGTCCCCATCGTCAGGGAAACCGTACACCGAACCGCAGGACGTCCCGGCCGACATGGTCCACAACTCCTCCATCCACCTCACATTTGCCAAGTAGGATGCGTACACACACACACACACACACACACACACACACAAATGATGTGCGCACACACACACACATAGACACACACCCAAGAGTTATTTTTGGAGTCATGTTTTTTCGTTAATCCCACAAGGGGAACATCACACAGATTGGTTTAGTATGTTGTTCGTCCCTATATTTGTTCAGCTGGTAGCATGAGCTGTGAACTGCACCGGGTGTCTGCATTTGTGCTATTAAAGGATGAATAGTACTAATGACAGTACAACATAGTTATAATTATTAATATATAGGCTATTTTCTCCTCGTTTTCCTTGAAGAGGCGGTTGGTTTCTCTGAGCAAGGGAGCCACCGTGGGAAGGCGATAGTTTGTGGAAAAACACTAGGTCCAGTTACTTGGAGGATAACGGACTCTTTTCCTTTGGCTCTCCGCTAGCATTTTTCATTGTTTAACCTTTAAAGAGAAACACATTGTACCACCGACAGTAGGGTCTTGCTTGTCTCTCTCTTTTTTCCTCTCTGTTCTGCCGGTTCATGTTGCTTATCCACCTTTTACATTTGTTTTTAATTGTTCAAATATTCAAGTAAAGTAAATGTGATATAATATAAATGTACCGGCCAAAAAACAATGTTTTTTAAACCCCTCACTGGCTGATCACGCAGCATTTTATATGCATGAATTAGCATACCACGATTTCCTTTTTCCAGTTATTGAGCCGGATAAACAGAATATAAGGGCATTCAAAACACTGAAAAGCTATTTCTACAAAAACAGCGGCAACTGCAGTAAGCCCTACAAATGTGCTGTAATCAACGTACCATGGGAACATTAGTGTCTACTGTTCTGTGTTTCCCGGACACTATTTGCCGGACAGTATTTACTGGACACTCGGAGAAGAAGGAGAGAAGTGTACAGAGCCGTGATTGGACAGGAGTGGCACGGTCCTCCGACACAGGCAGACCTTTCTCTCCCTCAGAGTCTCTAGTAGTCTCATGTGCATGACCCGGTTTGTAGTTTTCCATCCGCATGAAAGGGCTCAAAGGAACTTCAATATATATTCACTCTCAGCAGAAATGGTGCTTTAATTTGCATACAGCGTGACTCTGATTCAAGACATTGAGGCTTCTCTGTTTGCCAAGTCATCAGACCCCGGAGACAGGCTCACGTTGACGGCTGGACTGAAGTCACAGGGATCACATCTAATATTTGCACTTCCTTCTTTCTTCGTTGTTGTCTTGATTTTTTTTTTTTCTTTGACTTTGTTTTTCTTGTCCTTCTTTCTTTTGTTTTTTGTCTTCCTACGTTTTTCTCTTTATTTCATTCATTCTATCTTCTATCTTGTATTTATTATTTATTTATTTATTTATTTCTATCTTTCATTTTCATTTTCGTACTTTATCTTTTTTACTTCATCTTTCTTTCCGTCTTTCTTTCCTCCCTTCGGTCCAGGTTCTGGCGTCATTACGGTTCCCTGTCCCGCCACCTGATGGCGCTCAAGTTGCAGCACTACACAAAGTTTCTGTTTGTCCGAGACCCCTTTGTTCGTCTCATATCAGCCTACAGGAACAAGTTTGAAAGGTGTGTGCCTAACCTTTTCAACAGTTAAAATGGCCATTGTGTGTGTATGTGTGTGTGTGTGTGTGTGTGTATAAGCATGGCATGTTAAGCAATAATTAGGGAATTACACCATTGACTATAAACAGTGGTTATTGTATATGTGTGTGTTTGTGTGTGGAAAGGGCCAACGAGGACTTCTACCGGCAGTTTGGTTCGGTCATGCTGCGTCGCTATGGTAACGTGACTGGGAATGTTCCAGAAACTGCGGCGGACGCCTTCGCTGCAGGAGTCAGGCCCACGTTTCAGCAGTTCATCACATATCTCCTGGATGCAGACACAGAGAAGGAGGCTGTCTTTAATGAGCACTGGCGGCAGGTACACACACACACACACACGCATAGTCGCACGCATGCACACACACACACACACACACAGACACACAGACAGACAGACAGACAGATACGCGCGCATGCTTAGTCACACACACACACACACACACACACACACTCATAGTCACACGCACACACACACACACACACACACACCCATGATCACACACTCGACCATACAAAAAGTGCATCGCCCATATGGTTGACTGTGTGTGTGTGTGTGTGTGTGTGTTGCAGGTTTACCGTCTCTGCCACCCCTGCCAGGTCCAGTATGACTTTGTTGGTCACCTGGAAACCCTGGAGGCGGACTCAGAACAGTTGCTGAGGATCCTGGGAGTGGATCAGTGGATTCACTTCCCCACCGGAGCACGCAACCGCACCGCCGCCAGCTGGGAAAGGGATTGGTTCTCCCGCATTCCCATGGCGACGAGGGAAGAACTTTACAAGCTGTACCAGCCTGACTTTGAGCTCTTCGGATACCCGAAGCCCGACCGAGTGCTCTGAGAGGTGCCAAGAAGCCGATCGATAATACACGTTATGTTTTGCAATGCACACAGCGTCCACATCTTTTAAGCCTCTTAAAATGAATGGTACCGTAACGCTGTCTATAATCACAGCTTCTCCATACTTTACACGATGTAAGTGCCTCCGCCAGAGTTATTTATTACGCTACGTCCACCCCGCTGCCTCACTCTGCCTTCAACCAGCCCTGACTAACCAGCCCTGGCCGGGCTTGTTGTTAAGGGCACATGCACTCGCAAGATAATTTATTTCTACTTTGTTTATTTATAAAGCACATTAGACAGTATTTTTTACGAGTCATGAAATGTTCACGGTCGGAGTGTTATTTGAAAGTGCGTTGCAAAAAAATAAAGTGCGTTTTTTTTTTGTAAAAGGTCATTTTTCTGCTTATGTTGTTCAACTCTTCTTTTTCCTCAATGTGTCTGTGGTGTATATGTAACGTGGTTTCATTTGCGTTTCACCGAAAAAAAGTCAAGTGGGCTAAGCCTATAGCGCTAATGCTGGGAGGATTTCCGTTTCGTTCTCTTTGGCGGCACCTATGGCGATAAGCGGTAAGTGCAGGTGTGTTTTTGGACCTCACTTCTCAGAGATCCGAACAGTGTCGCGTGTGTGACTTAAGTCAGTTGTCAGTTGGTTGTCAGTTGGACCCCACTTGGGGTCCCCTGATATGGATAATGGGTCGCAGGAGGTTGCTGACATAAGCTATTGATATTTGAGGTCTCATAGACGTCCTGTACATACGAACTGACTGCTTAATGATTCATAGCCACGAGCAAACTACTACTAATCACTTAGTGTGTAGTAGCGATGCGATTACATATTACCGGCAGATGTTGATTGGGTAAGAACAATTTCAGTGAAAGCAGATGTTAAAGTTGGGGTCGCAAACATTTTCAGAACTAGAAATGGAGTCATGGGCCAAAAAAGGTTTGGAACCACTGCATTAAACAATACATTTAAAGTAACTTGGCCCATTAAACAAATTACAGAACAAAATAGTATCTGTGAAAATGTGTTGAAATGTGATTATGTAGATGAAAATAGACAGGTTACCTGTAAAGCTTTACAACTTTAATAAGCAAACGCTCTTGGCCTGGACTCTTGGTTACAAGCACTTTTCATCAAATAGATTTCCCTCCTACAATATTATTTTGGTCAGTGTTTGTACATTTAAAACTATTTAAACTGGAAAAAGATATGGTGGAACAATTACCAATTTTGTGTTAATATGGTCAAATACGTTTTGTTAAAAATATTTCATAGAATATAGGCCTACATGTATTAGACATATTTAAATTAGATAGTGATTCTAAATGTGTTCTTTTGCAGTCTATTATATTAAACACTCTTTAAGAAGAACAGGTCAATTTATACTTTTGAATTATCTTGATATTCAGCGTTCCCTAAAATATTAATTAAATTAATTTGTGATATTGATGGGAACATTCCATAAAATGAAATGGACCGAATCTAAACCAATTTTGTGTGTGTGTATGTGTTATAAACTGTGTTCCACCAACTTCTATTGCACAAAAAGCCCCCCTTGTTGCATGTATTTACCGAGCTCCACGTGTTCCAGCCTCTTCTTAACTCCGCCCCTTCTTTTCTTATCTCGTTCGCTGTTGGCTGAATGCTTTTGTCACTCACTGTGGTGTAGGGGCACCTCTTCTCTTTTGGACAGTTTGCTTTCTGACATCACTGGTTCCGTCCCAACACGGAAATATGGAATAGGAATAAGAATGTTGACGTTATTGTTGCCGTTGTAAGCAGAACGTCATCTTTTCATGTATCGATTACAGATCCCCGCGGAGGTCTAAAGGGCACTGGCCATGTTGTAGCAGGCAGCTGTTGCGGTCTTTATGACAGATGGGTGCGCATTGGAAATTGAAAGAGTTCGACCTCTGTTGTTAGTTAAAAAGTGTGACTGTGTTCGTTAAGTACCATGAAAGAGTCTATTTCGGGGGTCGCAAGGGCTGTGGGACGCCTGCTGATCTCCGTTATCCTGCTGTCCTGGGACGGGAACTTGATTCAGGTAAACACTGACTCTTGTGTTGCTTGTTGTTTATATCCATGTCTATTTAGAGACCCCCCCCCCCC
>OMNO01043244.1:0-10661 GCA_900303215.1 Trachyrincus scabrus
TGGGCATGAAGAGATCTACCCTCATCCAGACAACCCCACTGTTAATACACACTGCAACACCCCCCACAACGTCTCTCAATACTGAATTCACCTTGGAGTTGGTGTGTGTTTGTGTGTGTTTGGTGTGTGTGTGTGTGTGTGTGTGTGTTTGCGTGCTTACGTGTGTGTGTGTGTGTGTGTGTGAGTGCGTGTAAGTGTGTGTGTGTGTGTGTGTGTGTGTATGTGTGTATGTGTGTGTGTGCATGCTTGCATGTGTGTGTGTAGTGCAGTGTGTGTGTGTGTGTGTGTGTGTGTGTGAGTACCTGTAAGTGCCACATGGGTATGAAGCAATCTACCATCATCCCTGCTTTCAACCAAATGCACCTTGGAGTGGTTTTTGCGTGTGTGTGTGTATGTGTGTGTGTATGTGTGCACGTATCTCTAGCTGTAAGGATGGTGTTTTCTTGGAAGGTCATGACCTCGTCCGTGGGCGTCCACACACCCTAATGCTACACATAGAGTGCGTTAAGCTCTTGCGGTCATTGCTGATGCCAGTGTGCAGAAACTACGGCGGTGTAACCCGACAAATTGGTTAGCCTCGTTTGAGAAAATAGTTACTGTGTCTGAGGTTTACTTTTTATTTCGGAAAGAAAAGTCAAGACCCATTAAAGCCACAATTAAGGCAGCATTTGCCCTAAACTTTATTTTTTTGGTGAGAATGACCATTGTGCTTTTTCCACATTATGTGTGCATTATATAAAGGAATCGCCCTTGGGTTTTACGGTTTAAAACAGAGATACATAAAATACAGAAAATAAACTCCCCAAGAAAAACGTTCCTGTGACTCATACGGGAATTAAGGTAAACAAGTCGATGATGCCACGCACTCGCATCACACAAACAGGCCTGCACACCGCTCTTCAGACAAACAGGCCTGCACACCGCTCTTCACACAAACAGGCCTGCACACCGCTCTTCACACAAACAGGCCTGCACACCGCTCTTCAGACAAACAGGCCTGCACACCGCTCTTCAGGACAGAAGAGGAAGCACGGTAGCTCTACGTGCGATCGAATGACCGAAATAAACGCTTCATATCGAAAACAACTTTCACGGCTTTGCCTACGAGCCCTGCTGCGTGTTTGGGTGTCGGCGGCACCGCTGGATGACTTCTCATGGAGGAAGAACAGGGGAACAGGACCGGGCTTGTGAACTCAGAGGATGTGTCATCCGATGCCATAGGGGCTGGGTGAGCCCTGCATCCGCAAACCCATATCCTCACCTGCTCCTGAGGCCCTGGAAACAGCCGACCCACAGCCAGGGAGGGCGCTTTGACTCATAATAACACACACTCACGCTACCATGCTACCATACTACCCCCCGTATGTCCTTATGTTGGCTAGTGTGTGTGTGTGTGTGTGTGTGTGTGTGTGTGTGTATGTGTGTGTTCACGTGCTTGTATATACGAGGGGCTCACGTGCGCAAATGCATGCAGGCACACAAAACCCACCCACCCACACACATCCACCCACCAACACACACACACACACACACACACACACACACACACACACACACATACGTCATTAAACAAATACAGACACACACACACACACAAACACTGAGAGCTTTGAAGATTGAGCTGCTTATCATATGAAAGCATCCTAATTAAGATTCATTCATTAAAGTGCACATGTGATCCAGACAACATGTATGGCTCTGATCTGTTTTGTTGTTGTTATTGTTGTTGTTGTTGTGAGCCGGGTTGCAGCAGAGCCCAAGGAGTGGGCTCAGTAGTATCAGAGTGTCCAGGCAGGGCTGGAAGAAGATCGCTGTTCTATCGCTCCCCATCGCACTGCCAAGGTTTCATCTGCTGTAGTGTAGCTGTAGTTACACTGTGATTGGCACATGGCGAGCGCTAATGCTAACGCTAACTCCGGCGGGGGGCTCCGGCCATGGAGACGGCGCTGGAGGAGGAGAGCGGAGCGCCTGTCCAGCAGGCTGCTGCTGCTGCCGAGCTGCTCCTGTCTCCGAGGAGGACAGGAGAGTGATCCACCGCCCAGCCACCACCAGGGGAGCCAGGAGGACCCGGGGCCTCCGTGCCTCCTGGATGCGGCGGTGTCGTCGGTGTGCACGGAGACCATCCACATTACGGTGGAGGATGTGGATACGATGGGGCTGGACAACCCAGGCTTCAGCCTCTCTGAGGAGGAGGAGGTGGCCCCCGCACAGAGCAGCAGCAGCAGCAGCGGCGGCGGTGTCGCTCGCTCGGTGTCCGCCTGCCAGAGAGCCATGAAGAGGAGAAGACTGAAAGCTCTGTCTTCGCTTCCTCTTCAAATCCCCGCCGTCACCCCGCAGGTCAGCTGCGGCGAGGAAGACCACCACCGGGACGAGAGGGAAGAGGAAGAGGAAGAGACCATGTGGTATCTTCAGGGCCACGCTGAGATCCCCCCGACCGCTGGAGGACTGCTGCTGCCCCCGCCCCTCATCCACCTGATCCCCCCGACTCCCTCGGACGTCATCGACGATGACCAGTTTTTCGACGTCAACTCCAAGGGGGAGAGCGTGGCGCCCACCTCGGGCAGCGACGGCAGCTTCGCCGCTGGTGACCAGGAGAGTTGCGACGAGGGGCGGATGGACGACGTGGAGGAGGCGGAGATGGACACGGAGGAGGAGGAGGAGGTGAAGATGGGGGGCCCTCTGGCTGAGAGTCAGGTTGATGGAGATGATAAAATGGAGGCCATCGCCGGCCAGGATGGAGAGCCTGAAGAGGAAACAGAAACTCCAAGCAAGGAGTCGGTAAAGGAGAACCCCAAGACTACTTTCCTACGTAGTGCCTACCAGGTGGTTCCACTGCCTGAGTACCCTCGCAAAAGTGAGTCTAAAAAACAGCCTACAGGCCTGTACCACAGCCTACAGGCCTACCACACCGTAGAAGATGTACAGGTTTCCAGTTCACCAAAGAAAAATATAACATGAAACTGAACATGAATCTCCTTTTTATGTTTTATTGTGAGTTTTAATTCATCTGAGATCCCCTTCGGCGGTTGTATTTTATCTGTGCGTTTCTTTCATCCTAGAGAGCTTCAACACAGGAATCAACCTGCTGGCATTTACCGAACACAACCTGGGTGAGTGGGACCTCTCTTGAGCTGCATAACGTTTGGGCTGTTCTCAGTCCCAGACCGCTGCCGACCTTATGTGCTGCGTCCTGGTGTCCTTTTTTGATCTGGTGGTGCAGATGAAATGGTGGCCATTATGTGACACCACTTCAGTGCCTTAAACACCTCCTGTGGGAGCTGCAGAACTCTACCTTTGTCAGGATCTCTCTCTGGCCCTTTGTGAGCGTATTCCCAGTGCGTGGCTTTGCAAGCGGTTCCCAGGTGTTGGGTTCCAGTGAGTCAGCACGTTCTCGTCCCTCTATCTTCTCTCAAAGAGTCTCCTTTGCTTTCAGACCAGCGCAGGACAACAATACCGACCGCGATAAGCATCACGTTTGCCTATCCGTTACGTAAATAAGCACGCTGGAAAGTTCTGACTTTGCTGCCTTACTTTGTCCGTGTCCTTCTGTGTACGCACACACATATTTTTACCCATTGTTGTTTTTGTCAAAAACAAATTCAACAATGGTTCAATATGTGTGTATTTGTGTGTGTGTGTGTGTGTGTGTGTGTGTGCATCTTTGTGCTGTGCTGGGGGATTGGTGTGTGTGTGTGTTTGTGTAAGCTGCACTGTAGAAGACTTGAAATGATGTCCATCTCTTTAGCAATTATTTCCCCCCTTATAGACAACATGGCGACGTTGTCCCTAAGACTGGGCCCGCTTCCCTGTCCTTCCTTTCCTGTTTGGATTGGGCTGTTCTTGGAAAACGCTGCATATCTGAGGTCGTGAACATGTCTGTGGTAGGGTGTATGTACTGCTGCTACCCTCCATTAGCGCTTCAAGTCAACTCTCCGTCTAGTAGCGTGACTCCAGCCCATACATGCTACACAGCCATCACACCGCGGCGCGAGAGCGGTAATGATTTCCTTGGAGAAATGTTTCAGAGCTGTGTGTGTCAGCCAGAGGAGGGCTACGGTTATTAGTCCACAGATGCTCAGCCGAGCTCTGGCTGCTGTAGGCTGGAGGCTTGGCCATCTTCGCTGGGATATTCTAGGGGGGGGAAACGAAACAATGTTTCTCGATTTTTGTGTTTTGAGTGGACACAGTCGTGTCTTGAAAGATTTCAGGACTTCGTAATCCCGAGGTGAGTCATGGGCAGACCCGGGGCAGAGTGCCCCATTGTGTTTCCCTATTGAACTCCGTCCTCCTTCACCTCCTCCTCCACCACCTCCTCTCCTGCTGTCTGTGCTCCACTGTCTCTCCATGGCCCAGACAAGATTCCACTGCTAACACACATAAACCAATTACAACGTCTTATCTGATTCCGACTCCCTCTAAAATCTCATCTATGTCAGTCCGGCTTTTCAGAAACAGGCCTCTGAAAATGAAAAACATGTGTTTAAGAAATTAGACTTTTTTTTTCTCTCATTTTTTTCTTTTTTTGCTCAGCATTTAAGAGTGTTTTAATCTTTTGTATTATTAGAATGTATTTAAACGTAGTCATGCTATTTTAGCAGTGTGCCTTTTCATGTAACAATATGCACCGATATGAAAGTTGGAATATGAAAGATTTTTTTGTGGCTATTTTTGTCGGGACTCCAACTTTGGTTAAGCGATGTCATAGCGCTGCAGTGGCCGAGCCAGCCAGCCATCGCTTGGATGCCATTATCATAACCTCATTAGTCTTGCATGTTATGTTAGCCCAAGAAAAAAAATACACGTGTTCACCGATCAAGTGACTTTTGGGAAATGCAAGAATATGCACTTTCTGTGGGAAAGAACCGGAGTTGTCACTGAGCTATGTCATCAGCGAGACAGACGTTGGTCTGTCTGATCGGTGGTTGCCGGGCAACCACTCCCAGAGTTTCTTCCAGCATTAGCAACAACTAACAGTGCTGTAAATAGTCCTCCAAAAAAAAGCCTGAGAACCTTAGATACGAATAAAATCAGCAACAAATGATAATTGATCAATTAAAAATTTCTTGGGAGGACTACTGCATAACTTCTAAGAAAAGTATCAAACCCTGAAGCTATTACCAAACACTGTTGTTTTCCATACATTGCCTTTTGTTAGCAAATGTCACAGGACCTTTTCATGCTTTCTTGAATGTGTTTTTCTTTTCTCTTGAAGACGATCTGATCAACAAGGATATTAGCAGCCCCCAGTTACTGAAGGCCCAACTGAGCCTGCTTCCTTACACTACCAAGATGGAGACATCTACTCAAATATGGGTAAGAAGGCTTTGGATTTAATTGAAGTTTACCCAGTAATAGACAAAGCCTGTAATTATCCTGTAATTATCTTTTGTTCTCATTGCATTATTCATTCAATGGAACAATGAAACATTAATGCTTTGCATCATGTATTTTCTTCAATATAATATGCTATAATATGAATAATAATATGCTTACTCCCAAATACTCCCAAATTATTTTGGGAGTATTATAATGTATTAAATGTATTATAAAAAATATAGATACATGGTTGGTACTATTAGGCTAGGTATTGTGTGCATTGGTACAATGGTAACTAAGATCGGGACCTAACTGACAGAAACCAGCTGGTCGGTCTTGTTGTCTTGGAGACGGGAGCAGGAGTCATAGCTTCCATGTGATAGGACAGACCGTGGACCAGAACCAGAAAGAGGAGGGGTCGTCACGACAACGCCGCATAACCATTGGTGAGGTCAAAATCCTTTGATTGTATCAGATAACAACTTGTTTTCTTGTACAGGACAAGATTTAAAGATAATATAAGACTATTTTAGATGCCCTATACTTACGGCACACAATAAACCATCCGCAATTTGGTCCCCACACAGAGATGGCGTTGGCTAAGCCACAGTTCTCTGCCTAATATCCCGCTCCCAAACTGTGTGTTTAGCATAACATACAACACAACAGAAAAAAAAGAAGTACATTCAAAGTACATTCGCTCATTTTCTAACAGATCCGTTGGTTTTCTCTCTTTTCCCCATATCCCCCCGGTCCAGCATCGTACGTGCCCCCGTCGTCTAAGGACCAGAACGGAAACTTTGCAGAGAAGGTAGTGTAATCCATCCGCGGAGGCCCTTCAGGGTGGCAGCCGCACACACAGCGCTAAGCTGCACAATTACGGGACATGTTCTGTTGATGTTTCCCAACTCCCTTGATCTGTCAAAGCAATGACTCTGCAAATATCCCAGAGATTTCATGTCTTCTGTCTCCAGGATTTGCCAAGCTAGTTTGCCGGTATCCTTAGCAATCTGTGTGTTCGCTACAACACAAAACAAAGACAGAAAATCGTCCTGAAAGGCAGATTTGCTGATGATCCGTTTCTTTATTCCTCATTTAGCTGTTTCTTTGCTCTGTGCAAGTGAGAGTGTTATTTAGAATGTGTAAAAAGCAGTGTGAGAACAGGCTTTTTATGTGACAACCTAATAGATACTGTTGTTTTGATATCTCCATCACTCCACCACCGCCCAAGACCACGCGATCACGGCAACAAGCTAAATCTGGCTAATCTGTAGCTCTATAAACACAGCAAAGCTGGTTAAAGTTCATCGTTGTGAGTTGTGTGTGTGTGTGTGTGTGTGTGCGTTAATGTGTACGTTCACACAGTAATAATTCTGTGGACTCCACCTAATCTAACGTGTCTTCTATGGAGCACGCCATGGTAAGAGACGGCATGTAACCTTTCTATTGCTTTAGGACAACAATGGGCAGGTGGCCAAATCTCTTGGAGTACTCAACACAGATGAAGTCTGCCAATGGTTTAGCAGCATTGGACTGCAGAAATGCCTCCCTTTCATCAGAGGTAAAACACTCATGTCTCTGTCTCCACTCCCAGCCCTGTGGCTTCATAATAATGCAGCCATTGCCAATTTGTTTTATCGCGACCGCAAATCAAATAAAAAACGTATGTTTTGCGTACATCATATCGATGAGGTTAGCTCAGAAGAACTAACCTGGTGAAGTTGACGAAGTTGGAAAAGATACAAGCACGCAAACAATAATGATCTTGGCACACGCTCAGTTGTACCAATAGCTTCAGGTGTGCTTAACATTTAAGTTTATGTATGAGATACGACTAACCGCAACACGTTTGACAGCCTAGATAGCACAAAGTCAGCGGGCAGACAGCAGAAATCCAGTGGAGGAGTTGGTAGACTGACGGTGGAAACCACCGGCATATCGCTGACTTTTTGCACATCGGTACATATGTACATATGTACATATGTACATAGACATATGTATATTGTATACACATATATATTGTATGTGTTTACAGGCCAGTCTTGGCCTCTCCAGTATGCCGGCGATGTAGACGTATCGCATCAACGGGCCGAAACAGTTAATACGGCGTCTGTGTATATACGGTATGTCTATGTACCAGCGGTCCTCTGGTGGATTCTCAGCGGAATGGACAGTCGTCCATTCCATTCCCTGGTGACATTGGGGACAGCGGTCCACCAGGACAGGTCACCACCAGGACAGGGGGGAGCGTGTGATAGCCCACACACTTGCATAGAATTGGCAGGACCAGAATCCCTGCTGCTGATGCACCAGCAGAAATTCTCCAGTGGAATACACCAATACCCTGCTAGACACCCGCCGGTAAGAAACTACCAGTGGAGTGCCGCACTGATTACGACAGAAGACCGCTGGTGGAAATGATGGGTGTGCTATCTGGTGGTCAATGCCTACTGCTTATGCAGTTAATGTGATGTTATACCACAGCTTGAAATGTCCCATAACCTGATTTGCGGTAAAGACTGAGGTTCAGTCAAATGTTATCGTGGGTTAATTAATTCTGCTTCTCCCTTCCTGTGTGATGAATGAAACCTCTGTGTCCTCCTGTCGCCGTGACCCGTCAGAGGGACAACTGTGCGGCGCAGACATAGCGTCGGTAGACATGAGCACATTGGAGACGCTTCACGTGTCCACTCTGGAGGACAGGGAGACGCTGCTGTCGGCCGTCTACCAGGAGCTTCATCCCCCCAGCAGCTTAACGCAGCAACTGGACTCTCTGATTGGTACAAGGCCTTAAATCTCACACACACACACGCACACACTATATATAAATATATCCACACTCGTGTACCAAATCGATGAGTCTAGACAAGGGTTTGTGGTTGATTTGTGTTGGTTCCCCCCTGCTCCAGAACGGTTTGGGCCTCACAACAACGTGGAGAGTTTTGCCGCAGCACTCATGTCGATGAGCGAGTCCAAGTCGTCCCCTCCTGAGAGCTCCCTCAACACCACACATTCCTCCCTGAAGCTCAGGTGCAGCATCGCCCGCCTTACAAATCTCTCAAACACCTCAGTGTTCGTGCCAAGAAATAAATCAATAAATGAACTCATTTAAAACAAGACAAGTGAATCGCAACTCGTTTTCTTTTTCTCTGTGCCGTTTGTCAATAGAACCAAGAGCGGCGTGGTGCAGAGGAGCTCTCAGCTGATAGAGATCACCGTTCACGGTACAGTGTTTAATGAAACCGTAATGTGGTCTTATACATTTCTTCTAGGGTCTTTCTACATGGTCATTAACAGCCACAAGGGAACCAGGCTGGTCCTACACTACCATGAGTATCAGTCCTTGTGCCTGATATTGCTTTTGAATGACTACTGTGAATCAATCTACCAAAAACTGCTATGCATCGATATATTTCTCTAGCATTAGAGCAAATAGTCCATCTGCGGACGCCAAAGGACACCACAGTAAGGAAGGTGAAAGAGTCCTGTATCAAGATGTTGGGGATGACAGAGGATAAGGACACCTTTACACTCAAAGACAATCAAGGTTTGAGTGTGCACATTTGATCCTTTGGACACTCCCAAACGGAACACTTACAAAAAACACAACATTAGTGGTAATTGGCTATCAATCTCTATAGTCATCTGTATTCTACTGTACAGGGTTAAGTGCTGGACTCTCAGCCAATCAACAGATTGGCAATCTGCTGACAACGTCCAACAGACGACTGGAGTTGCACCTGTGTAAAAAGGTGCACCTCCTCCTCCGACTATCATCTCATCTGATACTACATATCCGCTAACAGGCACACTGAAATAGCAATCGTGTGACACTCTTTAATCTTGTAATCATAGGACAAACAAACAGAAGGTGACATCTCAAAAGTGAATGGTTCTCAAGACCATGGCAATGTAAACCAGAATGTGCAGGCGAACCAGCCAGCGAAAGAGGAGAAGATCAAGGAACTGGACCAGCAGGTGGACTCCCTGCAGCACGTCATCCTCCAGGTCAGAATCTCCATCAAACCTCAATGCAGCAATGCATGAAAACGCCACAATGCATGTTTTCCGTCATCGTCTGTTAGAATAGAACAATAGAATAGAATTATAATGAGCCCAGAACAAAGGGAAGTAGGAAGTAGTCATTCTGGTTCTGTGTTTAATCGTACCAAGGTCCAGGAGCTCCATCATGGGCTGGTGGCCTTCTGCTCAGAGTTGAAGAACATGGACGCGGAGGTGGACGTGAAGGAGCTCAGTCCTGTTGAACTGGGACAGCGGCTGGAATCGGCCCAAAGCCAACTGCGGGAGAGGAGGCAGAGTCTTCAGGACCTGAAGGAGAACATCAGCAACACTACAGCTCAAAGGAACACGTAGGGGGACTATTCTACCATTCCTAATACATTATATAATATGTTTATCGTCACAGTACGCCCTATAGAAAACATGTTCTCTGTGACCTTGATCTGAATGTGTTTGAAGTTGTTGTCTGTCCCAAGTAATCCTAGGTGATGTCTATGCCTGCAGGCGTTCAGAGATCCACCTCATGGACAGAATTCAGCTGAACTGTCAGGTGTTCAAGGAGGAGATCTCCTTGGTACACCTCAAGCGACAGGTGGCCCACCTCAAGAATGCTCTGCAGGATTGTTGTGATAAGGTGATTATGGTAAGTGTGGGCTTAACGCCTTGCGCTGACAATAGAATCAAACCCAAACAAGACTTTTCATAATTACTTTTGACTCTTTGCAGATGGTATATCTTTATCACCACATAAAAAAACATGTATTAGCAAGTCGGCTAATACAACATAGCGTGTTCACCATTAATATATATATATGTTCTGGTTACTTAGTATTCAGTGCCATGTGAAGTTACCAAGAGCTGAATGGTCTGCCTCCATTAAGGCCAGTAACAACGTCCTGTTCTAATATTACATCTTCATATCCACCACCTTTGATCTCATTTTACTGCTCTGCTGAGAACCCGACCGAAACAATCTGCCATTCACTCGCTCCTTCTCTCTCTCCTTCTCTCTCTCTCTCTCTCTCTCACTCTCTCTCTCTCTCTCTCCTTCTCATTTCATTAAAGCTATGCAGTTATAGCAGCTGTGTCAAACGGGGCTTGCCCGGTCTGTGTGACTGTAGCTCCCTTGGCTGCACACACACTTTCACTGAGAGAGGGAGAGAGAAAGACAGAGAGAGAGAGAGAGAGAGAGAGAGAGAGAGAGAGAGAGAGAGGGAGAGAGAGAGGGAGAGGGAGAGAGAGAGAGTTTCAAAAACAAAAGAGAATGCAGGATTGGAATGAATAAATGTTTCAGCCTATTTCCCCCCCTCTTGTCCTCCCGTCAT
>OMNO01043249.1:0-11499 GCA_900303215.1 Trachyrincus scabrus
GGAAAATCAAACCAGTCTGACGTGGTGTTGTCTGACCCGCTCACACAGCTTCCCTGGAGCTTAAAGCAGGGCACACCATGTTGTTGTCCTGGTGGACTTATTCTTTCACATAGAAATATATGTGTGTGTGTGTGTGTGTGTGTGTGTGTGTGTGTACTAAAAGGACAGACACACCCAGCATGCAAAGTGTCATGCTGTCACGGTGGGTGAAAAATAAAATGTGATGCAATCTGCCATTTTGTGTGTTTGCCTTATCTGTCCAGTGCCCGCATATACACCCTAGTCTCCGGCATCTACGCGTTCAATTACTGCCCCTCCCCGGCTACCCGCCACAGGTGCCCATCACTGCCACCGAATAAAAAGGACTACGTGACGCAATGAAGCTCTGGACGACACAAGTTAAACAGAACTGTCGTAGCATGTAGATTCCGGCCCGGTCTCCACTGAGCTAATTAAAATATCTAATTAAGACAGAGCTAATTGGACACCATCACTTCGTCTTCTTTTTTCCCTCACCAAGTTTGACTTCTGTCTACCGGTTCGCTTACGTTGTCGACGGCGAGGTTTGTAGTAACTGCTTGCTACCCGTCTCACGTCCAGAATAATCAGGCAATTCTCTGGGTTTGCTCACAACCCGGCGGCACACACACGTCAAGCTCAACACACACACTGGAGTAGACCGAGACCATGTCTGTCTAAATGTTGCTGGTTCTAAGCCCACCGGCTAGTCGCACTCAACCAAGGTGTAAATACTGTTGCAGACTTTTTGGGGAACAAGAGCTTGCTACACCAGTCTATATTTGTTCGCTCTAGTTCTGTGTTCTAGACTACATCTCAGCTCAACTCAAATCCTCAGTCAGGCTGTAGCAGCCAGTTGTGTTTCATATGTACGTGCATTGGTCTGCATTCAATACACAACATTAGTAGATAACTGGGATACTTTGGATGTTAGTAGAGTTGCAGATTATTCCCATATAGAATGAACTGGCATTATGAAATCATTATAATAGATGTAATGCTGCATGATGAAATATAGTCTCAGTTGTTGCCAAGCATATTCGGGGCCAAATACTAGGGAAAATATGCAATGAACAAATTGATTTTGCTGTACACCTCATAATCGTGCTAGTTTCATGGTCCACTCTTCAACTGATCCAGAGTCTTTGTGCACAGTTTCCGACCAATCATATGCAAGTTACATATTTATCAGGTTTATGGTTTGGATACATACATTTACATGCAAGTACAGAGGTGAATGTGCAAATATAGCCTTTGGATGTGGATGTGAATGTGTGTATGTGTGTGTGTGTGTGTGTGTGTGTGTGCGCACCCACCTGTGAAATCAATAGGATTAGATTACACGAATTGATTTGTTGAGGTAAGTGTGAGGAATGAGTACTTAAACACTGACACGTTGGCTCAACATCGCCATGGCACCTTCTAACGGTTGTGTTTCCTTGCGGAGCCTTGCCTCTGCCATGGCCTCCTTCGCTAAGCTCCCTTGCACATGCGTGTGTGCCACCCACGTACATACATGAGGAACTGTCTTGGATACAAACAAGGTTTTGGGGGAAGACGGGTTTTTTTTTAAACCCCAAAGACACAAAACACTACAAAAATCATTGCAAACAAAAAAGGATTCTAGCGAAGTCTTACCCTGTAAAAAGGCTTGGACATTATTGAAATCTTTGTAAAACTGAGGAAACCGTGTATAAAACATGCATACGTATATGCATATGCGCCCTTCTCAACTGTCAGTGTGGTTCAGAAGACTTCCACTGGAGCATGCCGCTCCTATTTAGATCAGTTGAAGAACAAACGATATAGTCAATATAACAGATAATAATAGAAAACTTGAGTACTTCTAGGTCTTTGTCATGTGATCAGACTGCACTGACTATGACTCATGCTGTCCCGCTGGGTCCCTGCGTGCACAACGACACAAAAAAAGAGAAAAAAAGAGTGCAAGTAGAGGATAAAAGAAACATTCAGAGAAACACAGGACGAGGAAGATTTAGGAAAGAACGAAAAGAGGTTGGCGGGAGACAAATTAGCCCTGGGTTAGCACAGGCCTAGGTATATAACCCCAATTTCTGAACGTGGGATATATTAAAGCATCCTTTAAGAGTAACACCAAATATCTCTTCTTAAGCTTGTATTCCAATGCTTGGCTACGCTTTAACAGTGCCACTGGGTGGTGCACATGATAACAAGATAAAAGAATTCAAATGAATTAGGCGACTGTGGCCGACATTTGCGTTGTGCTTATTGCAGCCAGAAGAAAGAGATGTGAACGACGTTTAAGTTGGCACAGAGCAGACTAACGCATGGCACCAGCACACAGGATGTGCCATGGAGATTCCGACCTGAGCAGCCCTAAAGACAGCGGTCCTCGTGGTCTCCTTGGACCTCCCTCTCTCCCCCCCCTCTCCCCCTCTACTCCCTGGCACGAGAAGGGAGGACGCTAAGCAGGGGGAGGAAAGGAGAGCGAGAGTACGTGTGTAAGAGTGGCTGAGGGGGTCAGGCGTGTTGGCATAGCAACCAATCTGCATCTGCTCTTCTTTTCTTTTTTTTTGCTCCACCCTCCACTCTAGTTGCCGTTGGATATGAGCCGTTGCCATGACGTAGCCAGCATAGTTTGTGCTACAATGCACGGCTGGCGGCTGAGGTGAAAGCATCTCTCTTCCTTGGCTGCAACCTTGGCTATTTGTGTAACCGGAGGTAAGGGAGGGGTGTGTTGGAGTGGGAAACGGCGCTCCGGCGTTTGCCGGACAGAACGATGAGCGCAGGCCCGTCTGCTTCAGGAACAACCCCACACCAACAGCTAGAAACGGAGAGGGGAGGAGCTGCTGGGTTCACTGGGTTCAGAGTGTACCCAGACCAGATTGGACCGGAACGAATTCACCTCGTTTATTTGGGAGGTGAAAATAAAGAGCATCACAGGCAGACAACCAACCAAGAGTTGAGAAGTGTGTTTGCTTCAAAATGTTAGGAAGCTTTGATAGTGTGCATACTGTTTTATGTGCGTGATCAAGTCATATTCATATAAATACATATTTGTAAACACAAACTTAATAAAAGGTGATTATGGAGTGTGTGTGGTTGGTGGCTGGTTTAAGCAGCCTCACCTGGCCCGGGGCAGGCTGATTCAATTCTGGGGCTGGGTGAGGCTGCACACCTGTGGTGCATTGGGGAATCAAGGCCCACAGGTTAAACCAGCCTCCACCACACACACTCAGGAGGAGCGCCAGCATGCCAGCATGTCACCTGCTCTGCCTGCAGAACTGTTCTCAACTCTACAATAAACCGGTTTACTCATCACATCTGCCTGTGTCTTGTGGTCAGAAGAGCCCAGAAAAGCCACTCGTGTCATGTAGCAGGGTCGACTGCTGCAGCGATATACTGTATATATAACGTTTATTAGCATTATTATTAAAAGTGACATAAAAGATAGAGAGAGTAGAGTAGACAGAGGGAGTCAGGTACACACAACGACCATGGCCAACAGCACTCAAAAAGGCTATATTTAGTCTGCACAGACGTCACAGACCTCATATGGATAGACATGCAGCTGCAAACACATTTTAGCAGAGACAGACATATACACACTAACACGTGCTGGTGGGTGTGTTTTGATATTATCTGCTTTACCTCTCTCTCTGCTTCGATCACGCTGCCCTCACGCTTTTCTAGACCGTCTTGTGAAAGCAGACACTTCTTGCGTTTCTTTCCCCCCTTCCATTCATTGCCATCTTATACAGATCAACCTCTCTCTCTGACGAAACAGCCATGAATGGCCTTCAACTTCAAGTTTCCAAAAGATGTCGTGGACAGAAAATATGAAATGCATTTGCGGTGCAGAACTGGCACATTTGCGTTTGTGGAGTGCGTGTGATCGATGGCTGGTTTAAGCAGCCTCGCCTGGCCCGAGTCAGGCGGATAAACCAGCTATCACTACACACACTCGACAGAGAGAGCTGTGCATGCAACAACTTGCCAACACTGTTTGAAATACCATCTACCTGTGTCCTGGTCATCGGAGGAGCCCATCAAAGCCACCTAGGTGGCGTGTGGCAGGGTTGACTGCCACACTGGTGCCCAATGTGGGGCCTCTCCCACCCAGAAAGGGACACAGAAGGGCTGCCTGAAGACGCACTGGAGCCCAGCCGCGTCGACAGACAGCCCCCTCCCGGCACCGGCCCTTTCCCCCGGCGGCGGCAACAGTCGTTGGTGGTGCCCAGCGGAGGACGGGCGATGCAGCGCAGCGACAGCCATGAGCAACCGTCTGCAGCTAGCAGCCCCTGGAACTACCTCGCAGCAGCCCAGGCCCAGCCGCGCCTCCGCCAGCCAGCACAGCAGCCCAAGGCCCCGTGCTCCGGGAGGGAAATGGGGATGATGCCTCGTCGCCCTGGTGGAGGGTGGCCCTACCGAGGGCTGTTCCGGGCCCCCCGAGGAGCTACCACCCAGCTGTGGAGCCTCCTCCCGGCCTTTCCAGACAGCCCTGCAACGGCCAAGTCCGGCGACCTCCGCTAACCAAGGCAGCAGCCACAGAGTCTAATCAGCCTGACTCGGGCCAGGTGAGGCTGCTTAAACCATGAAGGACATGTTCATTTTTTAACGGTTTCTTTACTTCAAGTACAACTTCCATCAGGCCTCACTCCAGGGTTTTCTTGGTTGTTGTATTAATCTTTAGCATACATTGACGCCTGGGATTCGCATTCTCCATTGGTCTAAATGGGACCAATGACATCAATGGTCCAACTCTTCTGTGACTTTTTTGTGGAAATGGAGTCGATGTTAACCCTTCTCACAACACTTACATGAAGCAGTACTCTCTTATATTAGACAATAGCCCAGCGTGACGGTGTCCCTTTAAGTGCACTATTTAGATATGTATTTACTACGCACGATGCTTGCATGGCAGTCGGTTAGGAATGTGTGTAAGAAACAACGCAGCCCATATAAACAAAGTGTGGGGCTGTTAGACTTATTTACATTAGTCTGTTAGTCTTATTATATCTTAGATGGCAAAAAAAAGACAAAAGCAGTATGCAAGTGTGCAGTCAGTCACTCTGTGAATCAATGTAATGGGGATTGGTTGTCAAATTGTGCCACCGGGAAAAAGAATACAGCATCTGTCCTTGCATCGCTCAATTTTCACATTTCCACATTCAAATTGTGAAAAATAAGATTATACCCCACTATAACCTACCGTGAAGAGACTGGAGATTAAATCCCCCCCCCTACATGATTATGCAGAATAATGGTCTAATTTCCCATGCATCATACGTCTCTGGCTCTCACAGCTGGGAGTACCATCCCATTATGATAATTAATGCTTTATCTTGGAAGTGGCAAACTTGCTCGTTACTTTTAAAGTGGAGTGCGCTAACCACGGCGATTGTCGGAGTTGTGGCTGATTAGGCAGTAAGCTGTGGGGAACATTGCCTTCCTGCACGCGCCATACAGGCGGTGAGGCCTGGACTGTCCACGTCTGTGTGTGGGAGTGGGAGAGGTTATAAACGAGAAGAGGGGGAGAGAGGGATTAAAAGAAGCGTGAGAGAGGTGAGAGTGGGTATTGGTTCTCACAGCTTCAGCCTTACTCTGGTCACAAGGGCTGCCTGCCTGCAGTTTGTCTTATTTTTGTTGTTGGGTGGTCAGAACTACGGATGCTTGGTGCTGGTCTCTTGCCCAGGTGGATCTGGGGAACGTAGGTTATCCTCTCAAAGCAGGTTATTGTAATGGTTGCTTCTGATTGGCTTGAATTAGCGCCGTGATGATGTCATAATTGTGACATCACCAGCACCAATCAGAGCCAATGAGAAACAACAATTTCTGTCCATAAAACGCCCCAAAGTAACAATACAATATAATAAAAATCAAATAATAAATTTAAATAAAATTAATTATAGGGTCACGTCTCCCAGGCCCAATACAACATATGAACTAAGGATGCATTTGAGAAAAAGAAAGAATGTAGTTACAAACAACAAGAGTCGAAATCAGTCTAAACAGAAAAGAAACAAACGGCAGGCAGAAACAAATACGACAAAATCTAGGGCAAGTGGAGTTAAACGTTTTACTCCCAGCACATGTTGTTCTGAACAAACTTTTCAAGCAGGCTTGGTTCCAGGAAATATTGTCATGGCTCAATGAGGGCTTTGCTGGATAAACAGTGTGACAAAATGGTGGATGACAACACACAGGAGTCTGCTGGGGGTGGGGCCCAGAGAGGATACTGTACACAAGACAATGTCAATGTCAACACGGACCTGGACTTCTGGATACAGACAAGGTTAACCTAGATATGTAACACACACACACACACACACACACACAAAATTAAAATACGTTTGTTCCTGCATTACAGATTCATTTATTTTATTGCATCAGTAATTAACACATAACTAACTTGCATAACCAATGAGTTATGCAACACAATATCACACCTAAGAATATAACCAGTTGGCCAACCTACTATGGTACAATATTAAAGTCAGGCTTTTGACTAGGCACGTATATACATGGCATACTCTCAGTTCTAGATTAGAACACCCCTAGATTAGAACAAAGTGTCAAGTTTTTGTACCGTTTTATTTTTGCAAGCAGGAGTCCAGCAAATCATGAATTTGAAAGCATGATTGTTCTGCTTAGACGGCCTTATCCTACCAGGAGGGTATAATAAAATCTCATTGCTGTTTACAAAGTGTTTATCTTTGCAGTTTAATTAGGTTGGATCGCTTTTTATCTTCCGAGAGCAATTCTTCTCTATGACTCAACACCATTCTGTAAAGACTGAACAATATAAAATACTGTGTGGAATAGAACTGGCAATATAGATGATTTAATATTTATTCCAATTTTATTTTAATGAATGCAGAGTCTAAACATTAATCCCAACATACTGCAATTAAACAGCTACTAGCATAAATATGTATACAACATGTTGTATAGATCCTCGGTTGATGTCATTACGGCGGTCACCTGACTTTTCCATTCACAAACGCACTACACGCTCTTGCATCATTATGCAACCGTTTAGTCAGTTAGATAGTTCTGTGCATAGCTGGTTGTTTATAATCCTAGGAACTATAGGCTATATATACATAATATATCTGACAGAACTGTGTTGCAATCCATGAAATAAGTTCATTCAGCCTGAGACAAGTATTTTTTTAAAGCCATGTGATTTTACTATCAGGTATTTTTGGTAGTACACACAATCCCTGCTATCAGGGATCCTAAAAGTGATCGTGACCTCAGCCTGGAAGCTTGTGGATGAATTCCTTTGTGCATGTGTGTATGTGCGTGTGATCCAATAGCGTCTGACAGCGAGAGATAAAGTTTTCCTTTAGAGGGTCAGGTTGCTCGGACCGCCATTGATCTCCTCTACAGACTAGTCTACAGAGTCGTGGCGTCTGAGGCACTGTCAGTGGAGAGAGAGAGAAAACGCAGCTCTGCCATAGCTTCCCCGACTCCTGTCTCTTTGGTTTTCAAGAGCAAATCAGCAGCTGATGGGTGGTCTGGCGTGGATCCATATTAAATGGCTGTGTGAGGACACTTGCAGTCAGTGAGACCAGAGAAGCCACCGCATGAGGAAAGCATCAGCAGGGCGACGTGTGTGTGTGTGTGTGTGTGTGCGTGCGTGTATGATAGGCTATGTCAGTGATATATTTTATTAGACCGTAGCCCAATTACATTTTGTACTGTTTCCAGGAATAATCATTCTTAAAGGTATAATAAGTCATCGAGGAGCGAAGAAATAAACAAATGTATATGCAAAAATGTATATGGTGTTTGTAAAAGTATTGTTTCAAAGATGTGAACTCACATAGTGCTGATGGGTCAGACAGCTAACTTTGTTTTACAGAAAGTAATTTAAAAAGAGGAGCGGGCGTCGCCATGTTGAAATGATGTCATCACCATACAGACATTCTAACTACGTAAACAACACTAATGCCTGTGTAAATAACACTAATAAACACATTTATAGGCTAACGTTACTGTTACAATCTACGACATTATTTGAATTTATGAATATATTTGCCTAATTAGGATACATTTTCTATTTCTGTAACACAATGTTACATACGAGGGTCATTCATAACCTAGCTAGTATACAGTGTCGGAGTTGGTTAGACTAGTTTTGCTTTTTCTTTAGAAAGAGTTTGCTTATCGATATCAATCACTTTAACGCACAGCAAAAAAACGTTAATACGCTACTTACGTCAGAATCTGAATCCATTTCAGGTCTTATCAATGATAAAGCTTTCAAACTCAGCAAACCCAGGCACTGGAGTTTATAACACCTGCCAGTAATAATAATATTAAGTCCCATTCTTCATTAGAACTGGTAACATATGGAATAGATAATATGAATATGGATGAAATACTATTATGAGCCATTCCATCTATCACATAGGTAGCAGAGCTCTGTGTTCTTCAAACCTTTATAGCAAAGCACATAATTCTTATTACACACTCACTTGCAAATTCACTCCGGCTGAGAGAAAACAATGAAATAAATTGTTACCACTTAGATACTGGTATATGAAAAGGTATGCTGTGAATGCGCAACATTTACTTTTAAGTGAAGCTTCAATTGCAGAGTGCAGAAGGCTTTTGTGTGAAGGTATGGGGAAACACACATAAAAACCAACACTAATCCCATTTTCATGCTACAGAAGAGAGACAAAAGAATTGTAAATCAATTGGATTATTATGAACCAACCAACACACTATTTACTAACTTAAATGCTTTAAAATGTTGTGATCTAGTTGATCTTACAACTGCACAGATAATGTACAAAGGATAAATAATTTACTTCCTAACTGTATTCAGATGTTGCTTGAAATTAGAGAGAGCCAGTGTGAACTGGGAATAGGTGTGTTTAAAAAAATAAGGGTATGGGCAAATATAAAAAATAGATACCTGTCAAAGGAGTAAACTTGTGGAATAGTTCACTTTGCAAATTTGAAATCAATGGTAAAATAAGGTGGTGAACAAATATAAAACTATATTTATAAAAATATAAAGCAGCAGAACAAGAATCCTGCTTGGTAATGGAACGAGGCCCCTGATAAGCGGGGCCCTCGGGGCACACAGGGCTGAGCCCCTGCCACTAACAACTAATGTCCAAATATGTATTGGGCATTTTGGGCACATTTATGGCCATTTTTACATTACAAAAAAAAAAATTGGTATCGCAGGTATTTTGATTCAAATGGTTTGATTTGAATTTCTGGTCTGGTATAAATGTGTTGTTGTTGGACTCATAAAGTCTAATTTAATTGAAGCTTTAGGTGTTTTATCTTTGAACTACCTTTCCTGGGAAATAGCCCCCTTCCCCAGCCACCACCAAATATTTCCCTCTCCCTCTCTCCTTTTCCTCAGAAATATCCATAGTTTGGTTACACAACACTTTATTAGACACACATGAGATATTTCACCAACATTAATTACCGTGGTAAACTAATTCAAGATATTGGATATTCTTTGTGCTGCTTTCGGAGGTGCGCTATTAAAATACTGAAAGTGGATTTACAGTTCCAACTGACAGGGAGGAGTGGAGAATGATGTGTTTTCACCATTATCTTCTATTTCTGCCGTTTGGACTGTTTTCATACATATATTAATTTGTGTTTCTTGAACAAATAAAAAAGTCACAGGCCAAACTTTTGTCTGCAACTTCCAATGGTGACATTGTCGACTGTCAAATATAGTGCAGTGTTTTTCAATACCAACCATCTTATATCATGTTATCCTCAACACCAGATCAACTTTTATTAAAGGTGCTGTAGGTAAGATTTAAAAGCTATTATTTGAGTGTAATTTGTTAGAAATGGCCTAGCCATCCGTTAGCTATATGAAATGCGCTGTGAGAATATCCGTTTCGAGTTGACAGCGCCTGCCTCTGTATAAGACAATTTAGATTTTAGACCGCTCCCGGGTCATTTCTGACCAATCAGGGCATCTCTTCCATGATTGGTATTGGGAATCCATCTTGCCTGTCAATCACAGGTGCGTGAAATGCAACACTTCTCAATGGCAGGGAGAAACGTAGGGAAGGAGGGAGCAGAGAGGGAGGGGACGTTTTTTTTGGTTTAGTTTCCAAATCTTGCTTTCGTCCACTCTTTTCTGCCCTTTACAACTCTCAAATCTTACCTACAGCACCTTTAAGCTATATAGGGAATTTTAGAGACATTGGCATTCACTCAGATTGCCCCTGCAAGATGGCGACGACCACGCACATTAGGGATGGACTCCATACATTTAAGAAGCACCTAGAAGGGGCAATAGCGGCTGTTCCCATTGTTAATTGCCTCTTTCACACCGTGTATGACCCTGCTAAAACACATGTCCACCAGATCTGAGGCCGATCTGCAAATGTACCCCAGTGTATGTCAATGCTCAGTTTGAGTTGTTGCAATCTGACGCCATTAAAGCAGGCCATTCACCATTGGCTAGTAGCAGTGCAGTCAAGAAGGCAAGACAATGCAGACAATATTGTTCAAAGGGACAGAGGCTCTGATTGACATAGCTTTTGCTGGCACCCAGAGTCATTGGCATAGCTTCGGGTGCCTGCCACTGGTAGAGCCAACTCCACCAGCGGAGCATCGGCACGACGCTGCTGAATTCTACGCAACTCTGAGTTTCACAACGAAAAAATGTCAAGTAGTCCGCTGCCAGGGTGGGAAAAGATTGATGCCCCATAAATAATATTCTGTGCCTTTGCTTTACCAAACCTCGTCCCCTGTAATCTTTTCATTTTTTGCATTTATCTCAGTGGACTCGTCCCCCAGCAATGTTGAGCCCTAGATGTCCATTCAAGGGCAGGTTATTACATGACCAGGATTCCTAATGAGACCATTAGCAGCTCCAGGCCACACGCTCGCATCAGCAGGCCAATGCACTGTCATCCCTTCTCCCATTCAGGCTAACTCTAACCTTGCCTTGTCGCCTCTCTATTCTCCCACTGTGTCTCCATTAAACACATCAAGGTGGCTTTCTACCTCTTCTGCCCCCTCATTACAGCTTAATTGGCACGTTCTCATAGTTTTTGTTTTGGAGTTTTCTTTTCTTTTTTATACCTAACCTACAACTGGACTTGTTGTTCTAGGCAAAGCACCATTCACTCACTATGTAGGCACATTGATATTCTTGGTTTTAATATTCTGTATAGACTGTATCCTGTGTCTCGTGGCTCCATTAACGCTAGACCTGTAGCGTTTGGAGCAGCTCTGTTTATAAACACCTGGCTCCATAACTATGGAGTAATGGCAAATTAATTGATTGAGGAGAATGTTGAGCAGAACATGTCTAATCATTAGTAATTACCTGCCCTCCCCCAATTAATTAACAGGAAACACTCTGTTTTAATTAAAGGGCCAGGTGTGTTCTAGGCCCAAGCCTGAAGACAAGACAGAAAATCTGTCCAAACACATTCACAAACCCTCAGCTCACACATTCATTTGGTGCTCTCATCCCCTCCCCCCCCG
>OMNO01043250.1:0-11570 GCA_900303215.1 Trachyrincus scabrus
GCGCTCCCGGGGGCCTGAAGATGCTAGGGAAGCTAAAGCAGAACATGCTGGTGGCCTGTCTGGTCATCAGCTCCGTCACGGTGTTCTACCTCGGCCGCCACGCCATGGAGTGCCACCATCGCTTCGAGGAGCACGGCCAGCCGGGCGGCGTTCTACCGCTGTCTGCGTTAGGGGGCAGCATGAGGACTACCTTGAGGACGGGCCAGAATCTGAGCACCCCTTTCATTTACAATAAAGACATGCCGCTCGTGTTCATCGGCGGGGTGCCCCGCAGCGGGACCACGCTCATGCGAGCCATGCTGGACGCTCACCCGGAGGTGCGGTGCGGCGAGGAGACCCGGGTCATTCCCCGCATTCTGGCCATGAAGCAGATGTGGAGCCGCTCGGGCCGGGAGAAGATGCGCCTGGACGAGGCCGGCGTTACGGACGAAGTGCTGGACGCCGCCATGCAGGCCTTCCTCCTGGAGATCATCGTCAAACACGGCGAGCCGGCCAACTTCCTCTGCAACAAGGATCCGTTCGCCCTCAAGTCGCTCTCGTACCTGGCCAAGATCTTCCCCCAGGCCAAGTTTCTGCTGATGATTCGCGACGGACGCGCCTCCGTTCACTCCATGATCTCGCGGAAGGTGACCATCGCGGGCTTCGACCTGGGCAGCTACCGGGACTGCCTGACCAAGTGGAACCGGGCTATAGAGACCATGTACACTCAGTGCCTGGACGCATCTGACAAGTGTCTGCCGGTGCACTATGAACAGCTGGTCCTACATCCCGAGAAATGGATGAGGACACTGCTGAAATTCCTTGACATTCCCTGGAATGACGCTGTGCTCCACCACGAGGAGCTCATCGGGAAAGTCGGAGGAGTGTCACTCTCCAAGTAAGTACTGCTTTTACAGCTGCTTCCTTTTTAAGCAGCTTAGCTCTTTTGCTAACTGTAGATGGGTAAAAGCTGATTTCTAGAGGTATAGTCGGGGAAGGATAGGAAGACTATCAACATATATCACACAACATATATCACATAACATATATCAGAGCCACGTTCACTTTTGGATGAGAGAAAGATATGGTAGGTGCACATAATCATTCAGCTTTAAACCCCAAGCTGAGCTGAAATTCACTCCGCACTTAATTCCCGATGATGAACTGGTGTGTGTGTACGTATGTGTGAGAGAGACACAGGGTCAATGAGAAGCATTCATTGTAAATTTTGTTCAGTGTCTCCATTGGCTAGAATAGCACATTATAAATGAAGTCCCTTTTCCATTTATTTACTTTACGAAGTAAATGCACTGGATGGTGCATTATAGTTTACGTGATTTGAGCAATATGTTGAGAGTTGGATACATTTTCTTTCCTGTGTTGTGTTACGCATCATATCATCACCAGAGTATTGTGAATAAACAGCCCTGAGCTACAACCTCTGCGTGTGTGTACATGCAGGGTCAGTGTGCAGGTCAATGTGTTGAAACATCACAGCTGTCAGTAGTGATTAAACATTAGCCCTCACGACCGGGTATTAGCCTGCTGAACTGGTCTGACTAGACCACATTCCCTGTGCACATTCCTTTCACAGTATGGCTAAAGTGTGTGTGTGTGTGTGTGTGTGTGTGTGTGTGTGTGTGTGCGTGTGCGCGTGCGTAACCTAATATTCCATTTCCACAAAGTCCTTGAGTCTAAAGTCCTCTCAGATTAGTCATAGGTGAATCAGGCATCCTTGTAAGCCCCCGACTGGTTGGAGTCCTTAGTCACTTTGGTTAGTAGAGCATAAACCTCCCAAACGTTGGCCCGATTTGTCAAGAATGCTCCTAGCTGTACCACGCATTCCTAAATCATTTTGCCCCTCATATCCCTAACCTATGTCAGCTTTGGTTTTTGGGGAAACTTTGGGGAACCCTAGACCAACCCCCATTCCTTCTTTCCTGCCACGTAGCACTGGAGGCACATGCCAGATCCCCGTGGAGACATTTAGATCAGGTTCTGTTATTTTCTGTACATGAGAACATTCGTGCGTTGTATTATTACAAAAGGCCAACATTTATTGACCGTCTTTTCTCTTAAATGGACAGTTCACATTTTTTGTTGTAGATCTTTTACATTTTATTTGGAATGGGAAGTAATCTGGCAATGTTATTGTCATGGTTTGTCATACTGCAATGATGTCATTGGCATTCGCTAAGTAAATGAGTTTGCCACAGCTTTCCATGGCAATACAGATAAGTATTGTGGACGTCAGTAACATCATGCCGTCCTTGCATCTAAAACATGCAAGTAAAATACAAAATTGCCATTGTCTCTTTAACACACCACTCAATTTCCCCCATGTGTTTTCATGTGGGCGATTGTTACAATTGGGTTTCATATTACATTCTTTCCTCTTCGTTTTGGTTTGCTTTGTGCAGCGTTCAGGACATTCGCTGTATTGTTAGAACTTCTGGGTTCAGCTGTGCTTCAGCTCCAGATTGATGAGGCAGAATGTGAGGCGAGACTGTGAAGAATGGAGTCCTACAGTTCATCTAGCATGAACAATTGTAGGCAGTGCAGTAAAACCGCTGAACTTTGCCGATTTTCAACCGGCTTTGTATCATTTCAATGTGGGTAGTTATAGTATATGCAAATTAACAATGTTTACCTTTCCTCCATGTTGCCTGCACATACACTGGCTGAAAATAAGGCTTTCTTTAAAGTCCTGTTGATGAAGAGATAACAATAGCAGTTTTGTCAAGTACACTTCTCCAGTGTCCCGGTGCTAACCCTATTCGTATGGAGGAAATTATACAATCTCATTGATTGTGGGGACATTTCTCTCAAGGTTTTATGAGCGAATTACAAATATTATTATATGCATAATTTCCAGAGTAATTGGTAGGTTTTTAAATATCCGATCTGCTCCGATAACTAGAAGCTAGAGGTAATAACACTCTACCTAGAGATGAATGTAAGCCAGCCAACTGAGTTGTACTCTTTCTAAAGGGTTTGGAAATGACCCCAGTTTAAGGTGATATTTATTAACAACTATTTGTCTTATGATGTGAAGATCCCAGCCAGGCTGGAGACGTGTCTGCTTACATTGCAGATGAGGTCATGGGAATGGCAGAGGACCTGGAAGAAGGAGTTTGATGAAACGGCAGCAACTGCTCTAATCCAATACTGCTTATATGAAGAACTTTGGTGTGCAAGTCTTTATGATTTCAGCCTTTATTCCTCTTCTACTTCAGTTTAATTTCATTTTGTTACTGTTACGGCCGGCTCAGAACCACAACATAAAAGGGAGTCGATAAGGGTAACCAATAATTCATTTATTGAAACCAATCAAAGATAATAAATAACAGCAAACGAAAAAGATGTCTAGGGTAAGAAACTGATGTATGTGGGTAGGTAGGTGCCTGCATGCAAGAAGAAAGTGCCCAACCTGAAAAGAAAGGAAAAACCCCGTATATATCCCAACCACACCCTGTTCCAGGTGTGCCTAGTTAAGATACATAGGCCTAATCAGACCAAACCTGCCCGTGCACTGACACGGCCGGCCTGAAGGGCACAGGGGGTCGTAACAGTTACATAGATTGTTTGTCACTAATCTATCCATTCATCACGGCAGAATCAGGTCAGTCTATTTCTCTATCTCAACTGGGAATTGATGCATAGGGATCTTACATTTCCTTGGACATCTCTTGGAAAGACCAGATTTTGTTATGGAAGAAATTGCATCACAGAACGGTATATCTTACAGTTATTATCAGATGACGCAGTTGAACACAGATGTTTCCAACATAATGGTTTGATCATGTTTTGGAAGATTTGCAAACCACGCGCACATTGTGATGTCTGTTGTGTACACGGGTTCAGTCAAGGTTTCGCCACATTTATCCTCCTCAGCCCTACAAGAAGAGAATCATTTAATGTATTAAGGTGAATAGTTCAATAGTATCTAATCATTTCTATTAAATACTTGGTTGAGCCTATTTTGTTTTGTTTATGAGTGGCTAACGAAGCCATTCATTATACCATTTATATATATATATATACAGAGAACAATGAACATTATGGTTTGACATGGACCGTTGTACTGCGGCTCATTTGGTTGGGCAAACCATGTCCTATTTTCAGACCAACCTGTAATATTGTTGTGTCTTCCTCTGTGAAACTGGGACATGCTTTTTCAATTGAATGATGATCAGCACTATTATCGATCAGCGCTTTTCAACCTTATCTCTATCTATCCGCATTAGGGATATTGTGTGAGAAACGGCTGCTTGTTGCCGATGCTCTCTAGGGAGCAGCTCAGCACAGATGCAAAATCTTACCCCAACTCCGTCATTTGACGGAGTTGATGACGGAGTTGGGGTAAGATGGCGGGTAAGATGACGAGGACAAGTAACTGGGAGATCTGGGTGCAGGCAACATGGAGGAAAGGTAAATATTGTTCATTTGCATATACTACCCACATTGAAATGATACAAAGCCGGTTCCACTTTAACGTTCAGTAGTTTTACTGCACTGCCTACAATTGTTCGTGCTAGATGTAACATGACATACATACATTACACTTTAGAAATGAAAGCTATAACCTAATGGCAAAACAAATGTATACATTGATGGTATCTCGCTTACATGCAAATTGAGAGCCTGGGAAATCACATGGCCACCTACAGACGCAAATTACCTCAGCTCTTTACGCTCTTTACTTATTTAGTGGTATCTCACCATTTCCATATGCCAGCAAGGATTCATTTGATCGAAACTAACAGGGATTGAGTACTTTCCATGAAAGGTTTGTTGAGTGTTCGGTTAATCCTGTAAATCATGGAAGTGCTTTGGTGCTCATCTTAAGGTGCCGTCTGCCGTGACATTCTTTCGACTCAATCAACTATGGAGTCCTACAAGCACACTTCAGCGCAGCTTCTGCGGCCTGAGAATTAACCACGAGGGCCCTTGAGCCTTCTGGGAAGACCAAATTGTCCTTGTGTTGCTGTCTAACAAATCATGCGAACCACAAAACACTTCAAATACTGGTGTACACACTCTAATCGTATCCCCTGGATTCTACTGCAAAATGCTGTAACATTGGAAACGTAGAACGGTTTTCATCCTGGCGATTCTGGATCCTTTATGTCTCTGTCCTTTATACAATACTACACATTCACTTATCTTGCCCACACAAAGGCAGTGGGCAAGATAGTGAATGTCCTTAGCACCAGTATAAGAGGCCCTCCCTCTCCTCACAATATACAATGGCCAGTTAGCACACAGTTCACCCTTCAGAAGATAACATCAAATATGAATACCCTGGGACCTTAACCAGAGCTGTTTGAGCCGGCGCTAGACACCACAGACACTGACTTCTCAATGTATCCGTAAGACGGTTTACTGCTTACTAAGCAGAGACAACAGTTGAGAGTTAATGTTGTTAATGTTTAGAAAAAAAAGGAAGTAATGTAAGGAAGTAATCAAGTATCAGATCCCAGTAGGGGAAGCATTCTGATGAGAAAAGCTGAGGAGTGTAGCATGTAGCACATATCCAAATGGATATTCTTAGGTATTTATATATAGCTGTGACATGATTCATTTTTTCTTGCGAAAAATACTCTATTCATACAACACTGTTGACAGATTTAGGTTTGTATGATCTATCTACTAGCATCAGTCAGCCGGGGATATGTTTTATGTCCTTTTGATATGAGAAAAGCTAATTTTGCACATATAACCTCTAGGGAAAACCATTGTACATCTTTAAGGCTTTTGCTTTCAGTCACGCTTTAAGTCTTTCTAAAAAAGGTTTCTTTGTATTGCTGGACTGGTTTTTATTAAAACAGCCCCTCCCTTCTATTGCCGTGGTCCACAACAACACCCACTAAATGGATCCTAATATCATTTCATGAAGGAGGGAATCTCTGCATCGTCTCTCCAGGGCATCCCCATGGCGCCCCGTCTCTGCCCACAGCACATCAATTCAACCCCCATGACACCTGGGGAAGAGTGCCTTTTATTGACTCGCTAAAACCACCCCTCCCAAATGCTCCAATGCTTCCAGGTCTCTATCTGCATGGGCGATCTCTACGAGTGGCCGGCCGCGCCCCAGACCACGGCCTACTCTTTACAGCGTTAACATCAATTACTCTGCCTTGATTTAGTGGAGGCAGCGCCAGGCGGGAGACCTGCTCCGTTACTCTGCCGTGAGCGTTGCATATCACAAGCTCCCCCCTCCCCTGGTTCACGATCACAATCTCTCCTCCGTCCCGTTCCATCTCATCAACCTTTCGGGGTGATACTAAACACCACTTGGGTCGGAAGAGCCCAGCGATAAATAATTGACAAGCCAGAGTACATTAAAAGCAAGCGCCCTGAAGGGGAAGTGGTCATGTGACCTGAAGGAGAAGATTTTTTTTGTTCTCATCAAATTGTTTTCAAAGCCTTGAAGGGAAGTGGGCGGACGTTAAGTTGCATTTCCAAGAATACAAATGATTTGAGCGATGTAATAGTGAGCAGGGGTCAGGCGTCTTTGGCTGTGCGCTACTTGTTAATAAAGGGACCATACCTATTGGTGATGTGTCCCTGTCATATTTGACACTTTCGTTTTTTTTCCCCTGCCTCTAAACTGCATTTCTGTGGTTACACATTGATCATAATCATCAATGTGTAACCACAGAAATATTATATCTTATGATCAGAAAAGGCCTGACAGGATGGCGAGTGACAGATGGAAAATACATTATTGCAAATATTGGCAAATGAACACCACACTTAATTGTATGTCGATGTTGATGTTTTCAGCACAAAGTGAGGGGCTTCTGTAAATTGGATTTTTTAATTCACACACGTCAGATTGGACTTAAAATCTAGCACAAACCCTATCAAAAAAGACATTACTATTGTACCCAAGGAAACGTATCTGTGTACTTGTATTTTTTATATTTTATATCCACGGTGTATTTGTTTAATAGGCGCCAGGCTCCTGCTGCCCCAGGATATGTGTACGCTAGAGGACATACTGTTACTCCTTCCTATTACCTCTTCCCTTTTGCCACGCATTGTGTGCCTTTGAGGGCTTGTTGTTTGCCAAATTTAAACAGTGACAGGTAACACAGGGACATTGCATGCTAACCTTTTGTCATGCAAAACAAACATGCAGTCTTTTCATACAATTTAATGTTTAACGTTTCTTTTTTCGATTGGTTAGCAATTGTCGACGGTTGACCTAGGAGGTGATCAGAACATTTTGAACTAATCTGCGTTTGCTCAGCTTTGTCTCCATCAGTTTACATCTCGATATCGGCACTCATAAGCCGCATCAGGGCTCCCGTCTGTTGGACTTCCTCCATCTGTATCTGCCCACGAGTGGATATTTGGATCACGGCCTGCCTCTTAGAAACGATTTCCACTGTTCTCCTGAGATGACAGTCGGTTTGCTCTATTAATCATGCAGGAGAGACTCTGCCTGCGCAGTGTAAAGATTCAATTGCAAAGTAAATGGATTAGCTGGAAGTGAATTGCTATGTTGAGGTATACGGACAGGCAGAGGCGTGTGCGTGTGGTGCATGCAAGTCTCTGGGTGAGCGAAATCCACCCAGAGACTGAAATAACAGCCTAACAACAGTTGTGTTTGTGTCTGTTTATGTGAAGACTGCTTTTATCGTTCCCATATAAAGGAGCCTTTTACTTCAGAAAGTAACAGCATTTTGCCTCCGAGTTATACTCGAACGCAGCATTAACGTGTCCAAACTGCGTTCCATTTACCCTGGAAGTCGGAGCTGGGAATCACGTGACACCCGAGTCGGAAAACCTGGCTAGACCTCGGAAAACCTTGCGAGAATACCAGTTCCGCCAGGTTAGCCATTGTTAACAGTTAATAACGCATTACACGGTATTTTGCGCATACAAACACCGTAGCAACATGTCCACAGATAGAAGTTGGACAATACTGTGTGTACGACTGATTTAAGACAGGATAAGATAAGACAGAAGTGCTAATACACAGTATATTACTACAGCTTTAATTTATGCTGATGCGCGGAGCAGCCATCTTGGATCTTGAGGTCGGGGTTGTGAGGTTCTTCCGACTTCTTTCCGGGGCCTTCCAGTTGAAATTTCCAACTGGGAACCCGGAAATTCCGACTTCCCAGTTGAAGTGGAACGTACTATAAACTCCGTAGTGCTCTGTGTTTACGTGCCGTCGCGTCTTTTCTTAAAGGCACACAACGCATTTCGGCTCAACAAATGAAGCAACAAATACTAAAAACATACACATTTTATATTAAAACGTTAATTTGGCTCCCACAGTTTATATTGTGTGTATAGATTTTTAAGAAATGTATACTACACTTTAAATAAAATGATATTATATTAGTTATATTGCATAAAATTCACTCATGTTGTAATTCTCCATTTACTGTATTCATATTTTACCAAGTTTGGAAATGGGCTAGCCTTATATTCAGCAAGTCGAAGATGTGTGTACTCGATAATGAAAAAGTGGTACCTGTGCAACCCTTTATCGTATCATTTTACCACTACTATTGAATTCACAATCCAGCTTGTTTGCTTCTATCAATGTCATCAAGTCAAAGTAGTTTCCTTGAAATGCAATCCAGTTCAACGACCTTGTAGAGATATGAATCAAAACTCGCTTAAGTGGTAAATCAGGAATTCCCTGCCTGGGAGTTATGCTGTCCAACCCTCTCTTTTTGAACATTTCCCATTTCTGCTTGTTATAATAACCAGCAGTTTAAATGATTTCCCTTCATTTAAGCTGCTGTTTTAGTATAGTTGGTTATGTATATTAAAGAGGTGCCTCAGGTTGGAGGCCCCCCCGGACACCGCTAACCTAGACTGGCTTGTTCTCAGTAAGGCACAACAGCAGTGCTGGCCTCCCCTGATTTCATAATGTCTAATGTACTCCGTTGTGAGTAAGTGGAGTGGTTTATCATGGTCATCATGGGTCCAAATTATGTCCAATAAGCAAACGGTTAACATTGCTCTTTCCCCAAAACAAAGGCTCCTTTTACTTCCCAGACCCCTGCTTAGTAAATAATTCATGTTGGCTAATACATTATTTACCTTTTTTATTAGAAATGACGTCAAGTTCATCAAGTCATTTTATATAATAAAAAATATTCAATGCAAAAATAGGCCCCTCAAGCTGATGGTAGGGAAGAGCTCAGTGTGTTACTGCTAGTTTTACTTTGATTAAAGCGGAAGCAAGCAACCGCTCAAAAACATGACAGAGGAAGTGATGTCATGAGAGGTCGTTAATCCAGTGCATTGAATGGGTGCCTGTTGGGAAGAGGCTGCCTGGCAGGCCATCTTTAATTGTGCTTCATGATCCTATTAGGGCCCAATTAGAGCTAAGAGGTAGGCTGTTCAGGGTTTGTTTTCATCGTTTGATTTGGAGCAAGGCAGTGAAGCCACACTATATTATAAACAGTACTCAGCGGTACTCTTATGCTACTGTAATGCTATGAGGGTTTAGCACATGCTGTTTTCCAACTGACGTTTGGTGTGAGATAGTTTGCTTTGTCAGGCATGTTTCTGTGTGGGATTTATTTTATTCCATCTTAATTCTATAATGTATTGTCTTGTTCTCTCCTATGCAGGGTGGAGAGGTCCACAGACCAGGTGATCAAGCCGGTCAACGTGGAGGCCCTGTCCAAGTGGGTGGGCAAGATACCCATGGACGTGCTGCGGGACATGCCGGCCATTGCCCCCATGCTCACCAGACTGGGCTACGACCCCCACGCCAACCCCCCTAACTATGGCAGACCCGACCCCAAGGTCCTCGACAACACAAGAAGGGTGAGTACAGGGGGAAAACCATTTAGGTGTACACTCCAACACCGCTACCATCACCTCCTTTTTGTTATTTAGTATTTTCTTATGCATCATGCTTCCCTGTTCTGGGAGCCCTTGTTGAGATCTGCGTGAGTAGTGGCAGACGCAAAGAAGTGTGATTTCAATCAGGTAGCCATGGATTTGCTGCTGAGGTTACACAAAGATATGGAAGCCACTGAGGACATCCGAGCTTGTTTCCATTTTCTTCAGGAATATTAGCCGTGTGTGCGTGTACTCTGTTCCCGCAGCCACGTCCTTGCCACATGTCAGCCCATTCTCTGTCTATTTTTAGACTAGAGATAATGTTTTATTTAATCCTTTTCCTCAAGCGGAGCTATTAGGTGACCGTGCCCCAGGGCCTTGAATTTCATGCGTCTACACCAGAGGACATGATTGTACTGTTTCTTGTGTATTTCCTTTTCCTTTTTGTCACGTTTTGATTACCTGAGGCTTGTGCACACTGTTTGCTGAAGGCACAATTGCACACAGTAAAATTGCATGCTAACACTGTCTTGCAAAACACTTGTACAATTAAAATACATGTTTGTTCATATTGTTTCCATTTCAGCTTAGTTGTCAAAGTCTCATGTTTGTGTGGATATAATCATATGTGCCAAATGTCAACAATTTCAACGGTAAAATGTGTTTCATATTGCTGCTGCTGAGTTTACTGCCCCTCTGAATTATGGGTAATGACGAAATTTGCTAAACTAATTCTGGCCAGAGCAGCCTACTATTGGCAATTCTATTCTGTGACGCTGTGTTCTCTTTTAAGTTCTTGTTCCTACAGCATGTTTGTGTTAAAATGGCTGGCGGCCATGAAAGATAAGTTGTCTTTGGCTCCTAGAACTGACAGTAACAGAGTAGCGGAGAGAGTGTGCAAGAGAAGTAAAAGGGGGGGTTGAGGAGAGAGTGAGAGAGTGTGAGAGAACCATTGAGCACCTCAATGTGTTGCACCCTCAACCGTTTGTGCAACACATTGTCCTCTGTATCGTCTTGGGCCTCTGTGTTGTGTTGTGTACGTTCTGTCAGTGAATGCGTGTTGTCGTTTTCTGTTCTGCAGAACTTCCTGTTGACACATCCTCACCCAGTCAGCACGTTAATGTTCTACACATGCATACAGGCCAGTCTCCGTGCTTACATATTTCAACTGCAGTCATTATCAGTGTTTGCTCTCTTTGCGGATGTGTGTCCTGTGTGTGTGTGTCCTGTGTGTGTGTGTGTGTGTGTGTGGTTTCTCAGAGGGGTCGGGGCTATCAACTGTGTCTGTACTATGCTGATTAGTGATTACATGTGGCAGGACTGGAGTGTTTTGGAGTCACCAGTAGATGTGGGGGAATCCAAGGGTCCATGGGCTTTTTGTAAGTCGTGGTGTGGTCCTCTGGCTGTATAGAAATGGAAAGAAAGAAAGTGATTTTCCATGATCCTTCAATAATAATGATGATAGTCAACATTTATTTATAACGCTTTTATAGCCTGTAGATGATCATACAAAGTGTGTGTGTGTGTGTGTGTGTGGGGAGAGGATCTGCAGTTCTGTTTCCTTGCCTGTACGTTTCTGTGGAATGTGTTGCCGCAGCAACCATGGCAAGCCCCCCTCTCTATCTGTTAGAGAGAGAGAGGGGGGGGGAGAGAGAGAGAGAGAGAGAGAGACGTCCCCGTTCTGCCTGAAGGAGACGCCAAGGGCTTTTACTGGAGTGCCCTTCAGCCGCCACCCTCTGCTTCCTCAGACAGAGAGCGCCTGGCGT
>OMNO01043255.1:5695-19338 GCA_900303215.1 Trachyrincus scabrus
GGGGGGGGGGGTGTGTGTGTGTGGGGGTGGGTGTGGTGGTGTGTGTGTTGTGTGTGTGTGTGTGTGTGTGTGTGTGTGTGTATGGTGGGATTGGGCCAAGATACATTTTAAGAAAAGTAATTGGATGAATTTTAATGCATCATGTATAATGTAAAAGGCACATAAAACATAAAAGATCATACTGTGAATCTGTGATATACCTAGTTTCATCTCAGCTACTGGGTTTTCATAATATGGTTGGAGACTCTGTCGTCGTCTCTGTTGTTATACATACTAGTTTCACCTGTGGACAGTACAATCCAGTCCAGTGTGGAGTCTTTCATTAGCCAACTGGCTCCATGTCAGTGAACAGAGATCAGAGATCAAGCACAGACCGTCAATCTGGTTGGACAGATTATCAATCAGACAGCTGATTGGTTGTCCAAGAGATTCTTTAGAATGCCAGCATTCACACACACACACACACACACACACACACACACACACTAATCACTGTCACTTTAATATAGCTACTTTGTAAGGTTCTCATATTTCAACAACCACAAGAAGTAGTAAATATTTCACACTTCTGAAACAACAGAAGAAAATGGTGTTCATTCTGAGAGGGTGTTATTATTGTCCATTCAAACGTTCTATACCAAATTATTGCAATAGTGTATAATATTAAAGCTAGGGTAGGCAATTTGGAGAAACCAGAGTAAGCTAGATTTTAGCTTATTCAACGGAAAAAAATCCCACCCCTCCCTTCAGACCTCCCTCCGAAGCCACTCCCCCAAAACACATGAACGCACACTGCCTGCTGCTGCTGGAGTCCACGTATCCAACTAGCTCATGTCTCATTCACATATAAGAAAACACCTAACATTACCATAATGACACATCAGTGACACATTGACGAACGTGAATTTTGTATTGGACTCATAACATATAGGGCTTGTACATCGCAACGTCACAGCGCAATGACGCCTCTATTTTGGTAGCATAGGAATAGGCATTGGAATGTTAGTTATTGTGTTGGTAGTAATGTTTTTGGAGCAGATGTTTCGGACAAGATGACGTACATCGAGTTGTGAATCTGCAAGCTCAAAGGATTACAATTGAGCAGGTATCGATAGCACATTACACCACTAACACCACCAATAACCACCAATAACTACAACTCTTTGTCTTAGTCTGTGGATATGATGGTCAGTGGCTTTTCTGTATGCATGTTGACCTGGCAGGTACCGTGGACACACAAGTCCTCTTAGAGGACAATAAAGCTCTATTCAATAAAAATTGTAGCACTTGACCGTGCCACTGTAGGGGTTATACAGGACGCACACCACCGACATACGTCCGCGTAAATGCCCGGCCAATAGAAACAGGCCATTATCCGTGTCTTATCGCAGCCTAGGTGACCAGCCATCGGGCTGTGATGAGTCGCCTGAAAAACCATTTCCCGGCGGCTTTTTGGAATGAGCAACTGGCTCACCTCTTCCCCTGACTGTGTGTGACGACTCACCATATATAACCTGTCCCTAATTATTATAAAGTGTGGGAACGTGACAGCTGCATCAGGGCGTACCATTCGGCCATCAATTTTCATCACTTGGTCAAAGGCTGAGCAAAGAGAATCGCCACGAGACTGCTCAAGGGGAAAATCTCCCACTGGGGGGAACTGTGGAATACATAAGGTAGCTACATAAGTAGCTAGCTACGTTGACTACATAGTTCAGGAAAATTGGCTATTACTTAATTTGACCTGTTGCTTTCTCCAACCTCTTTTTGGTCATAGCCTTTTCTACTTCTGTCTTTCTTTTCTTGCTTTGTTTAGCAGTGCAAGGGTTAGGGTTAACCCTAACCCTGTCTTAGGTATAGGTAGAATTGGACATTTTGGCTGCAGTTTCTCTGCCATTCTTGTGCGGCTAGCTCGCCAGCTTTAGCAATAGGTCTGCCTAGCCTTGTGGAAGACTCTGGTAATGCGCAATGAGTGCACAGGCAGAGTGCTTGCAGGTACGCGGGTAGGTAGGTAGACAGGCAGGTAGGCCATCCAATCATTTAATTTGGGCCGAGGCTTATTACAGGACAGATACCAGATTTAGTTTCATTTTTTGGCAGAGCATATGAGCTATTGTTTGCTGCCGGGATGTAAAGAGAATTTCAACAAATATGACAAAAATGCTTCTAAAATAAATTGCCTACCCAAGCTTTGATTGAACTATTGTAACTGTTTGGAATGTATCTTGTTGATCAGGAGATGTCAACATTCAGCTGATGGGAAATCTGATCAGCAACCCTGTCCACCGCCACCCTTCCAACCATGAGCCATGACATTCCTGGTCGTGCACAGCTGCCGAGCCACCCCACCCTGGGCTAAACCCAGCCAGGGCGAGTGTATAGGTTTCGAAACAGCTTGGACTTTTTATCATAACCATTCTTTAGGAATTGCTTCTGCACTTATTAAGGGTAATACACATTTCTGGAGGTTGTGCTCAATCACCATGGGTAACGCAGTGGCTTGTAAGACCTGTAGTTCAGATAAAGCGTTAGCCACCATTGGGAGTGACTTGGATTTAAACCTGGAAGGTGACCACCATGGGACCGCTGATTCTGGATATGAAGCTTATGATGGATTGGTAAGGCATGACATTAGAGTTTGAGAGAGAGAGAGAGAGAGATTGAGACGGAGGGAGAGAGTGATTTAATTAAATTGACCATTGTTTATTGTTTTTTTGTATGATGTTGTATCTCTGCTAATGTCCAAAAAGTTGTGTCTTTTTGTTTTCTTACTCTGCATGTGTGTTTTGTGTGTTTGTTTATGAGGGCATCTAATGTGCAGAATTTGACCCTTGACCCCAGAAACGGGCGGGGCCTGAAACATGCCGCAGAGGGATTCATAGTCCTGGTCGACTGCCCTAACCTCACTAGTATAATGTTCAAACCTTTTTTTTATTATTTTGTGCCAGACGAGAAATGTTATTGTCTGAATCAATGTAGAGTTTTGCATGTAAATGTATGAAAAGATGTTTTGTAAGTTAGAAATAATATGATCAATCAATCAATCAATCAATCAATCAATTAATCAAACTCCTTTTCCAATGCAATCCGTTCCAACATATGCAATGTTTGCTTTGCCTGTAAATAAAATCAATGTTTTTGTTTGTTTGGTGTTTTTACTTTTGTAACTTTTATACCGACCTCTTCTGTTTCTATCCTTGCAGTCGGACAGCAACACCAGTTTCCTGCGTGCCGCCAGAGCCGGGAACCTTCACAAAGTCCTCGAGTTCCTGAAAGGTGGCGTGGACATCAGCACCTGTAACCAGGTATCTCCTATGTTGTCTAGTGTCTTATCCATAGTGACATAATATATACATAACCTGTTATATTGGTTAGTCATTACATTATATTCCATGAACCTATTATATTGGTCAGTCATTACATTGTATTCCATGAACCTATTATATTGGTTAGTCATTACATTGCAAGAACATTTTTAATTGTTAAATTAATTACTTTAAACAATGAAAATCAACTCAAACTCTTGAATTCTTTGGTTTGAAAAAAACAAAAACAAAGATGATAGAAATATAGTAAAAGGGGACTTTTATTATTTTTCATTTTGATCAGTTATGCTTCACACAAATGTGTCTCGATCTTTGCAATTGTTTTTCAATGGGCTTTAGAATAAAGACATTAGGCTATTCACCTAAATTATATTGTCTGAAGGTTTCTTGTGTTCCCTAGCTGGTTCTATGGTTAATGAAACCCCCCTGAATGTCCCAGTATAATTCACACCCATGACTAAATAGTATAATAATAATAATATAATAGTATAATATAATAATAATGTTATTAGTTTCATCTCATGTGATCCAGTGGACTGCAGCCTCTTTTCAGCCTTGTTTTGCTCTGTAGTTTGTGTTGTGTAACTCTTTATACAATGAGCTTATATCTGAGTGAACATTTCTTTGACCTGATGATTACTTGGTAAAGTAAGTCATAATTCATCATATTTTGTATCTGTTATATAAAAGAGCTTGTAGAAATACAAATTAAGCCTTCTGCACAATTGCATAAAAAAACAGTGTGCTCACGTCAACTCTTAAATAATCACACACACACACACACACACACATTGTGTGTTTTGTGTAGTAGTGTTTGGAGCTGACGTAACAGCTTACAGCAGCCAAACATCTGTATGGGGATGGATTAATTTTTGCACTGTGCTACTCCTAACAATACAAATGATTTTCTGTGCATTTGTTTCCTAACATTCACCTTGTAGATGTGTCATGAGTGAGAAACACAGCTTTCCATACCATGATATCCTCCTGTGTCCATCCTGTACTTGTATTGACCAGACTGACAGCTAAAAGGACAGTTAAGAGAATCCACCGTTAAGGCTTTGTCTTCACGCATACAGGACCTACATGACGAACACCAACCAGTCAAGTTTGTTAAGGGGTGCCGCTTCGCGTCCTCCACTTAGCTTTGCTGTGTCACTGTGCAGCTTGCTTTCTCTCCGAGCCACAAGCAGGCACCCACAATCCACTAACTCCCAACCCTCTGCCCTGCACAGTCTGGCCACGCACCTGCTGTGTTTCCTCTCTGGTTCCCCAACCAATATCTTACAGCTGTCTCCACCACCACCACCACCACCACCACCCCCCCTACAATCCCTTTGGCCTTCACCCACATTCCACTCAGCAGTTTAAGATGATTGGGAGGGCGGAGGGCCTGGCGGTACACCCCACACCCCCTACTAAGACCTCTATACCCTGCCCTGTATATGGGGGGGAAGTAGGTGGTGGCTCAGCAGGGTGTGTGTGTGTGTGTGTGTGTGTGTGTGTGTGTGTGTGGCTATATAATTATGTTGCTACGTATCTACAGGAAGCGGGAAGCCAGTCAGACTTCAACTTTTGTGACTGTTCAACTGGTTCCTGATTGGCTAATGGACAGAAGGTATTAGCAACCACTGTCATCCTGTCTAATGTTTGTTGTCATGGTTACTGTTGGTGGTTGGGCTTGCTAGCCAGACATTAAAGCCAGACGAACTTCAGATAGTTATTCTGTACACACATACACACTCACACACCTGTAACACAAGAGCTGTGCCCTTCATAGTTGTCAGTAGTCAGATGATCACAGCTAATCTCTTGTCAGCTTCGACTTTAAATATCACTCTGTGTGTGTGTGTGTGTGTGTGTGTGTGAGTGCTTGTGTGTGAGTGTGTGTGTGAATACTAATAACTAATTCCATTCAAGTCACAAGACGTGATCTGCTTGTATTCTCTCACTTTTACTTTTAACCTTTAGCTTAATAATAAGCATATAACATGCTGAGACACACACACACACACATACACACACACACACACATACACACACACACCACATACATGCAAACATACAAATTAGTAATAATGATCTGAATTCTTTATTGAGTCTATTGAGTCCTAACATTAATACGCAATGAAATGAATAATACCATCGCCATATTTACAAAATAATTATCAATAATCAAAGTATACCCTCTACTCCCTCGATCATGTTGTGATGACTTATTCAAGAAGCTAGGTCAATTTACATAATCACAAGATCTCTCCTTCTTGTTCATGTTTTGTTGGGGTTGTTTCTGACCATCTGTAGTGCTGGTATACAGACAGTGACTCAGGGATCATGGAAAGCCACAGCGGAGCGGCCAGGAAGAGAATGCAGCACCAAGGGCATGAGAGGGTCCAGGGAGTTAGGGAATGAGCTAGCGAGTGTGACTCCAAGCCTATTTATTTGATGACCAGTGTCCCTTCCTGTGAGTGTAATATGTAACAAGTACCATGATAATTAAATCCATAATACAACCAGGACATTAGCTAAGCACCTAGATGTAAATGTATGAATATTACTTCAGTGTCTGTGCCTGTTGATAATATGTACTGTCTATGATGAAATTATAATTAGCATCACACTCATCTTGCAGAAAAGAAAAACGTTAGACTTCCATCTTGTTTGTTATATCGTCACAATAAAGAGGCAGCGCTACTCTCCACTAATCCCCTTATGTTCGTGACTGATATTCAGCTTTAATCTCCCCCCTCACTGACAAACACACAATACAAATGTAGTTCAAAAAAAAGTATGATAATGATAAGATTACAGTAAAGATTAGGGTAAAGAGGCAGTAGAGGCACTCTGTGTAAATGGTTCATGGTTGTGTTATGAACCATGGTAATCATTGTCATGGTTGTGTTATGAACCATGGTAATCATGGTTGTGTTATGAATCATGGTAATCATAATCATGGTTGTGTTATGAATCATGGTAATCATAATCATGGTTGTGTTATGAATCATGGTAATCATAATCATGGTTGTGTTATGAACCATGGTAATCATAATCATGGTTGTGTTATGAACCATCATTATGTAATCATTATCGCTAAGGAGTGCTTGGCTCCTTTAGCTCCTCCATTAGATAATGATACCTCCCACACATTTCAAAGAGATTTAGAGCACACATGTTGGCAGGAACACCGGCTTTAACTTGCTTCATAACAAATGAAATGTCACAGAAGCGCTGTGTGAATTGTGCTGTGTCAGTGTATGACTTATAATGGATGGCAAATCAATGGTTTGCCAGAGCAGCCTCTCCACAGACTGCTGGTGATTACACAGATGAGGGATATCGGCCACCGAATGACCCCGTCAGCAGAATGATATATGGAAGCATATGTATAGATATAAGGTATGGATATGTACCCTGTATATATATTAATCATAGCTGACACAGGCTATGTACTCTCTCTACTCTACTGCTACTAAGTCTAATTCCAAAGCTTTGTTTCAAAACAAAGCTTTTATAATAACTGACTGACTAAATTAATGCAATTTCGTATATGAATATAACCACATAGGCCTACCTACACATATACAAATTAATTTGTTGGCCGTTTCTAAATATGAAGGTACATGCCCACTAATATTTCCAGCAGTGGAAAAGAGCTAACCCTAACCCTACTGGAAAAATATCTGCACTGTTTCAGTCTTTTCCAACATCTTAATATTGTATATTAGAGTACATACTTTTGAGATTCATTAAGAATCCAAAACTACATACCCTTGAAACATGACCATGGCACTAACCATTTGGCATTTGTTGATTCACCCTTTTGTGAGTGTGCATGTGTGCGTGCGCGTGCACAGGCGTGTGTTCACATAATCTATGCAATACTGTGCCACTAACACTGGGGTGTTAGTGGCATAGCCTTGCTACTCTATTTACCTTTGTACCAAGAGACACAAGAGAGAGAGAGCGAGAGAGAGACTGGAGAGCCAGTGGCAGGATGCACAAAGGCTCACTGTGAAGCTCAATCAGAGACCTTTTGGTGGGGGGACAAAGGAAGAAGGAGACGGACCCGATCCTCTGGAAGTCAGCTTCCTGAGGATCCTCATTAAGCTCCAAACAGGAAACCATCACACTTGGATTACCACAAAAAAGAGTTAGAGGAAAGAAAAGACATTGTAAAGACTGTTGAAGGAAGAAGACGAGGGCACGTTTTAAAGGTTGAAGAAGCAAGAGGACAGAGGAGGCTTTGAAATCCGTACCTTAGTTGGTATGGATTCAGAATGGAGGATGAGGAAGAAGAGGTGAAGTGTTCCTCTGTCTTCACATTGTGTCAATATAATTTGTTATGTGTGTGGTTATTATTTTGTTGCCATTGCTACTATTAGCCCTCTCAGTGAAACATTGATGTTATTAATATTAGTACATGTTTCATAATAATAATTATGAATATTAGATTTAATAATATATAATTAATAATATACAATATTAACCGATACTAACACTTCAGGCCATTGTTCCCATTCCATGTTCAAAGCAGAATTAATTAGAATAGATATTTACATTCTTTTTTTCAACCATAAACCCTACTTTTCATATTTCTGTCCCTGTTTTATTGAGTAATGTAGAGGGTGTGCGTTTAATAATGCAGCTGATGCAAGTGCCTAACAAGCATCCAGGAAATTCAATTCAACTCTGATCCAGTTTTCCATTGGGAACTTAACGAGTTCATCAGGTCAAGGTTATTTCCTCTAATGGACTTCCTTGTCTTATCTAGAACGGTCTGAACGCGCTCCACCTGGCAGCCAAGGAGGGCCACGAGGACCTGGTGGAGGAACTGCTGGAGAGAGGGGCGCCTGTTGACTCGGCTACCAAGGTACGCCTCCTCCATCAAATGCCACTTTCATGTTCTTTACTGAACACTTAACACCTAACCAGCTATTTATTCATACTCTATCATTTTGTCTGTATTTATTTTATTCATTTTAGTGAAGTCTCCGGTGTTTATTATGTAAATGTGGTCTAGTATTCATGTTACCTACACCAGACACACCCACTTATTGCCTACCCATAGCTCGAGATCTTCTCTACTAGGAAACATTAAAGGGGAGGAGGGCCAGGAAGAGGGAAGAGAGCCAGAGAGTAATAGACAGAATGAGAGCGATTGAAAGGGAGATACACAGCGGTGTCAGCTAGATAATAAATCTGTGCATGGTATCCAATGTTGCCCCCCCTCCCCCCAGTTTGAAACATGATCAGAGATGACAAAAAGGCTGTGTATCATATGTGGTGTGTGACATGCCCACTTATTGTTCACTTCTGTGTGTGTCATATGTGCACGTATGTTTTTTTTAATACCTACAGTTAATATTGGACTATATAGAGGTTGCATGGTTCTGTTTATTATTCTATATTTTATTATTATTATTTATTCAGGAAATCTCATTGAAGTTAAGCACCTCTTTTGCAAGAGAGCACTGATAGCACACAATCACAAACACATGACAAATGACATGGAAATAGGCATGGATTAAGATTATAAAACAACAGAACAGATGACCTACGGCCAACCCACTGTGCTTTAAAGTGGGAAGTGGTGTGTGAGGGCTTTGGTATCGGACACAAAACTTACAGAGTCCAATAGACACAGTAAACATAGTGAGTTAGAGGCTGCAGCCCTGTGGTACGCAGAGTCCAATAGACACAGTAAACATAGTGAGTTAGAGGCTGCAGCCCTGTGGTACACAGAGTCCAATAGACACACAGTAAACATAGATAGTTAGAGGCTGCAGCCCTGTGGTACACAGAGTCCAATAGACACACAGTAAACATAGAGAGTTAGAGGCTGCAGCCCTGTGGTACACAGAGTCCAATAGACACACAGTAAACATTGTGAGTTAGAGGCTGCAGCCCTGTGGTACACAGAGTCCAATAGACACACAGTAAACAGTGAGTTAGAGAGAGAGAGAGACTTGTTACTTGGCCCTGCATTGCGCTTATCTGTCAGCCTCAACAATACATTTAAGGACCAGGAAGGACTCTGTCACCTTGCCGTCCCATTACCTTGGAGTTATGGGGTTTACCAATAATGACCTCTAAGTGGCCCTCATTAACCATGCTTTGTCTTTACAGAAAGGAAATACAGCCCTCCACATTGCCTCATTGGCTGGACAAAAGGAAGTTGCCAGAATATTAGTGAAGAGAGGTGGGGACGTCAATGCCCAATCACAGGTAAGCACCGTTAAACACAGGTAAGCACCGTTAAACACAGGTACAACACAGGTAAAACACATGGAAAACACAGTTATTGCAGTCAAATAAGAGCCTTAAGGCCAAAGCCCACAGCCGAGTCGGGACAGATGCGAAACAATGCTTCTGATTTTGTGTGTGAAAAAATACAGCCCAACTACATCCATTTGCTCCGTTAAAAACAATATGATTCAATTTTTTTTGGGTCACACTAGAAATATGAAGGGAATTTTGGGCTCCTTGGGCTTTATAATGTAGAGTTCTATAACATCAAGAGATGCCACTATGTGTGTGTGTGTGTGTGTGTGCGTGTGTGTGTGTGTGTGTGTGTGTGTGTGTGCGTGCGTGCGTGCGTGTGCGTGCATGCACGTGTGTGTTTGTGTGTCTGTGCCCTCTATAGAATGGCTTCACTCCACTGTACATGGCAGCCCAGGAGAATCACCTGGAGGTGGTGCGCTACCTGTTGGAGAATGAAGGCAACCAGAGCATCGCCACAGAGGTAGGATTGTGTGTATGTATCTCCTTACATTTGATGACAATTCATCCTTCTCTTACACAATCCCTTCGTGTTGACTTTTCCCTTTTCCTTCAACTGGACCTCTTCCGTGCACTTTCTGTCTTTGTCTTTCATTCTTTCATTCTTTCATTCTTTCTTTATTTCATTCTTTCATTCTCTCATTCTCTCATTCTCTCATTCTTTCATTCTTTCTTTCATTCTTTCTTTCATTCTTTCTTTCATTCTTTCTTTCATTCTTTCTTTTTCATTCTCTCATTCTTTCATTCTTTCTTTATTTCTTGCTTTATTTCATTATTTCATTCATTCTTTCATTCTCTCTTTCTTTCATTCGTTCATTCTTTCTTTATTTCTTTCTTTCATTCTCTCATTCTTACATTCTTTCTTTCATTCTTTCTTTATTTCATTCTTTCATTCTCTCACTCTTTCATTCCTTCTTTATTTCATTCTTTCTTTATTTCATTCTTTCATTCTCTCACTCTTTCATTCCTTCTTTATTTCATTCTTTCTTTATTTCATTCTTTCATTCTCTCTTTCTTTCTTTCTTTTTTTTCATTCATCCAACTCTCCCCCCCCCCCAGGATGGCTTCACCCCGCTTGCCATCGCCCTCCAGCAGGGTCACAACTCGGTGGTGTCCCTGCTGCTAGAGCATGACACCAAGGGCAAGGTGCGGCTGCCGGCACTGCACATCGCCGCCCGCAAGGACGACACCAAGTCAGCCGCCCTGCTGTTGCAGAACGACCACAACGCAGACGTCCAGTCCAAGGTGAGGAGGAGAGGAAGGGGAGACCAGGGAATGGGTGAGGAGTGGTGGAAAGAGGAGCGCGGTGGGACGAGTGGAAGGAGCAGGACGAGGGACGGACAGGGTAGAGAACAGAAAACAATGGCTAGATTAAAGGTGGGGTGACGGACAGGGTGGAGAAGACAAAACGATGACTAGATTAAAGCTGACTCCGATGGACTCCAATGGATGGATTGCTTCCCTGGTGCACCTCGTACAAACCAGCGCAGGGCTTTAATTCAGAGATATCCTGTATATGTTAGTAATGATCTATATACTGTAGTTACAGTTATTCCTGGAGGACAGAGAGGAAGGTGAGGGTGGGATCTAGAGAGGAAGAGGAGTGGGACATGGTGAGGGAGGTGGGAGATCGTGGCCACAATGTTTCAAATTATTATTGTATAGAGATAACCCTCTTGTATCGTACAGCTTGGTTTGTTTGGAACTAACATTGTTAAGGTTGTCTTTGTGTTCAAAATTGATCCTGAGTTTTGAGTTCATCGTGCCTTGTGATGTCAAGCCTTTCCCTGATAACCAATATTAACAAACCCCCACCGTCTCCTTCCCTACGCTGTTCCAGATGATGGTCAATAGAACCACAGAGGTAGACCTTCTCCTCCTCACTACTTCACTCTCACTTAACCTGTTATTCTGATAACACAGCACTAACATTGCTTTGTGTTGGCTATACAGACTTGCATGGCTGAAAATGAAACATATTTTAATGTACATTTAATCTTCCAGCGAATGATAGTTTTATTGTTGTTTGACTGGTATGTTATGGGTTTGACATTTCATTTTCTATTTTGCGTTGAACATTGTTCAATCTTTAAATCTTGAAGCCAGGTTTTCCAATTGTCAAATGCTGACAACATTTACATTTAGAAATATTTTCTTTATTTATTTTTCTTCTATTGAGTTCACGGCATGTGTAGTCATAAACACATTGCTCACAGTGCTATTTATTTATGAGACGCTGTCTGCTCTTAAGTGAATTCTGTTTCCTAATTGAATTGCATCATGTCTATCAGAATGGGAAGGTAAGCAGTGATCCAACGCTGTACTAGATATATTATTTTATATTAGATGCATACTACATGTGTGTCTCCGTATTACACATACAGCACAGAGCTGCTTAATGTCTCTCCTGTCTTTTACATCTTTTACTAGGAACTATTGCTTTCTTTTTTTATATGGACAGTGCTTCACATTTATTTGTAACTTTTTATAATTAAAGCAAGCATGGCTGTAGCGTGGGTTGTATAATGCATGTATCTTTTGCCTGATGGTTTGCTTTCTTCTTTTTTGTTCATAAAGTCATGCTGACTTCTTATTCATTTTATTTGTATTTGTCACAGCCTTTGTTTTACAGCCTTGCTGCTTCATGGGAATGTTGCATGTTGCACTGAATGTTATCTGTCTGTCACTCTATCACTATATATCACTCTAGATATCTGCCTGTCTGTCTGTCTCTCTATCACTATATATCACTCTAGATATCTGTCTATCTGTCACTCTATCACTCTCTATCACTCTAGATCTCTATCTATCTATCACTCTATCACTATATGTTGCTCTAGATATCTGTCTGTCTGTCTATCACTCTATCACTATATATTGCTCTAGATATCTGTCTGTCTGTCTGTTTGTCTATCACCCTATCACTATATATCACTCTAGATCTCTATCACTCTCACTATATATCACTCTAGATCTCTATCTATCACTCTATCACTATATATCACTCTAGATGTCTGTCTGTCTATCACTCTATCACTATATATCACTCTAGATCTCTATCACTATATATCACTCTAGATCTGTCTGTCTGTCTGTCTGTCTATCACTCTATCACTATATATCACTCTAGATCTCTATCTATCTATCACTATATATCACTCTACATATTTGTCTGTCTGTCTATCACTATATATCACTCTAGATATCTGTCTTCTGTCTGGCTATCACTCTATCACTATATATCACTCTAGATCTCTATCTATCTATCACTCTATATATCTATATATTATTTCTTTCCTCATTTCTTTCTCCTCTCTTGCTTACTACTAACCTTTCTGAAAATGTTCATATTTCCCCTCTACTTTCTGCCATACATTCTCTACACATTCATCTGGATCTCGTTCTCTCATTCTATTCATCGTGCTTGTCTCTCACCCTCGATTCCTCTCGCTCCCTGATAGAGTGGCTTTACCCCACTGCACATCGCTGCTCACTATGGCAACGTAAACGTCTCCACCCTGTTGCTGAACAGAGGAGCTGCTGTGGACTTCACAGCCAGGGTAACTCCGCCTATTCACATTTATTTTAACCAATCAGGACAGGTGGGCCGCAGGGCTGCCTCCTCCTGGGTGTGTATTTGCTACAAGGTGTTTTTGTCTCCAGCTTTTCCACTTACCCAACACTTTTTGTAATTAATAATATTATTCTGTTAATATCATTGACCTCCAATGGATATGTTTCACACAATACCAGCGTATCAGAATTTAAAATGGTGTTTGTTTTTGTGTTTGTTTGTTTGTTTGTTTGTATGTATGTGTGTGTGTGTGTGTGTGTGTGTGTGTGTGTGTGTGTGTGTGTGTGTGTGTGTGTGTGTGTGTGTGTGTGTGTGTGTGTGTGTGTGTGTGTGTGTGTGTGCGTGTGTGTGTGTTTGTGTCTATGTCTGTGTTTCCAGAACGGCATCACTCCTCTGCATGTGGCGTCCAAGCGAGGGAACACCAACATGGTGGCGCTGCTGCTGGACAGAGGAGCTCAGATAGA
>OMNO01043257.1:0-10574 GCA_900303215.1 Trachyrincus scabrus
TTACGCACCATGCATCTAATCTCGTAGACGGTATGAACACAAAACGTACTGGGCAGCTCCCAGTGTCCACCACCAGTAGGAGACCGTGGTTGTACTGGCCAGCTCCCAGTGTCCACCAGTAGGAGACCGTGGTTGTACTGGGCAGCTCCCAGTGTCCACCAGTAGAAGGACGGACTTCTTCATCTCCTCTGTATAAAACGGTTCTTAGACAAGTCTGTCGTTTCACCGCAGGGCTCGGAGGTTTCTGTGTTTGACAAGAGAGCAGCAAACAGAGCATTTGGACTCGGCCGAATAGACCTGTCTTCTCCCACACAGGTACGGCTGTTTTCACCGCCGCCCACACACCACCATCTTGTAGCCAATCACCTCCTAACCTGCTACCTACTCTCCCCAGGTCCCATCTCTTCTCCCCAGCTGGTTGGCTGCCTGGCCGGGCATGGGCAGGGGAGGTGTGGCCGGACAGAGGGGCAACCCTCTGATAGGCCGATCGTTGTTGTTAGGGGCGGGGGCTCAGGCAGACGCTTCCAGACTGACAGGTGTGTCCTGGTCTCCCCCCTCCCCCTCCCTCCAGGATGAACCCACCAATCACAGCTCACCAACTGAGGTCCAGGACCCAAGCAGCTTGGCTGTGGAGATGGCGGCTGTCAATCACACTATCTTAGCCCTAGCCAATCAGGCGTCAGAAGGCGGAGCCGGGGGCAGCACAGGAAATGACATCAAGTCAGAGACGATAGATGACGACTGAAGACGAAGAGCCAGAGAGAGGGAGAATCTTGGGGATGAGAGATTGGAGGTGCGTTGGTGTTTGGGTGTGGTTGTTCCAAGTTCTTAGCTCTACCTCCACCCTCCTGCTCCACCAGACTGTCCCAGGCATTTACCGCTACGTCCCCCCCCCAAAAATAACTATTACTTTGATATAATGCTCATTATTATAAATGAATGATTATTAGTGATTTTGTCCAACACGTCGACAGGCAGGCAGGCAGACAAGTGAGCAGAACAATGTACCTTACTGTGCCAAGAGCTGCCATTCGAACTATGTTGAAAATAGCCGAGCGATATGAGTCATTATCAAGAGAAGCTGGATCGATGCTGTGAGGCTTGTGTTCATAGCTCGAGATGAATATTGTCCCCCCGTTTGAGTCGTAAAGCAGAGTTTCTCGACAGTAATCTTTGGATCCCGGTGTGATCCCATGAGATATGAACTGGCTCTCTGTTAGCTTAGCAGTACGAAACGAATCAAAATAACAAGATGTATCGACAACTCCAGAGATAGAGATATGAGGGCAGTCGCGGCTGTTTGGAAGCTTCATATTAGTCAATGTGTCTGTCTTTAGTTGGAGGACTAGTTCTTAAAAAGACTAAAAGGACTCAATAAAAAGGTTAGATTTTTATATAGATATGTTAATCAAATGCACATCAGAGGTTACGCCTGTTTGTGACTTCCACAATCCACTACGTGAGTTCGGGAGTCACGCCACGCAGTAGAAAACGTTCAGTAAAATGTATATGAATATGAAAAATGTCCCTACAGAGATTAACCAATCGGATAAGCTTTAAACTTTTATATCGCCTAATAAATTTGGAATTAAACAAAATCTCACCTTTTCTTGGCGTATCCATGGCAAGACTACTTAACGATGGTTTGTTGTTCTCCGTCTTGGATCATAGATGTCACAAACGGGGCTAATGAGATGTGTTATATTAATGCAAATACAACGCATATCTCTTTTAAAATTGTATAAATATTTAGGCATTACAAATGTTTTCAACACACAGATAAACAAGGTAAGAATTGCATAATATGTAAATAGTCATGCTACAAAGTCAAGGCTACAAAGTGTGGTATATAAACACAATCCTGTTCATTTGCCGTGGGCAAAATAACAGAAGAGGGTTATTTTGTGTTTGAAAATGGTTCGGACCTTGTACTGCACTTTGTGCGACTGGCCATTTGCCAGAACCGCATTGACTTCCTATGGGCAAAACAATTAACATTTGAACAATGACATTTTCTGTCGTAATTCTGGGGAGAATTATCAACGCCGTTTTCGTTTCAATAAAATTCTGACAACAGACATCCCGCTGATAATACATTTCATTGTTTTGCCCATACAGTGAAAATTGTCGGAGCGGCCTAATTTATGTTAAACAATCTAATTTCTGTACAGAGTTGTCCAGGTTTCTCCAGTCTCTAAGCTTTCCATTTGTCAGCGTAAGTGACCACCAGTCAGCCAATGGAAACATTAATGTAGCATTTGGGCACTGCTGTCTCCAACTACTTTAATCTGCAACTCAGCTTAATCACTAAGTAGGATAAACACCTTTTTACTACATTGGCTAATGGTGGCATTATTTTAAAATACGCTTCACCAGTGCACAATTGAAAAACTAGAGCTGGCTAGTTGGCGTGCACCTACCAATTAACACGAGCAAGCTATACCGTTGACACTCGCTAGCATACCGTTGACACTCGCTAGCCATACCGTTGACAATGGCTAGCCATACCGTTGACATTCGCTAACCATACTGTTGACACTGGCTAGCGATACTGTTAGCTTACTATATAGCTTGCTTGTGTTACCACTAGCTAGATATACTGTTAACACTAACATGCTATACTGTTAATATTAACACAAGCTATCCTATTTACACACTATCAAGTTATACTATTTACACAAGCAAAATATCCTATTTAGACAAGCTATATATCATGTTAAATCAAACTGCAAGGTAAGGCAAACTTGTTAGTTTGGTTAAACTTAGTGCTGCCATCAGGTGAAAATATTCCAGTTTTCATGAATACAACAAATTATTTTAACAATAAACTATTTACAAATACCTCAGCCTCCAAATCTTATAAGCTAAATACTTGTAAGCTAACTACTTCGCTCCATAGAGTGCTGCTTCAACATGCTAACAGGTTTAACAGTTATTGTTATATTGAGGATTTCTCAATATGATTTATCCAGATACAATCTCTGGTTGTTCAGTTCTACATGGAAGAAACATGCTTCCGACCATACTTTTCAGGGACTAGATAAATCAATCTTTTTTTAATTATTTTTTTTACGCCTATAGGACAATACTTTAAATTCTGACAGATTTTTGAGTTATAACACAATTATTATCCTCAGGCACCATTGAAAAATACTTTTTCTTCGATCTGGTTGGCGGTGAGCGGACACTGAAAGAGCTAAACCAAACCGGACAAGATGATACTATGTGTTTCATGACCTCTCCACGTTGGTTTGTTTTTATGCTTAAAGCACAAAAGTGCAATGTCAATTTCTCCAGTGTGACTCCTAGATCTTCCGTGAAAGACAAGAATGCAGGAGAAGTAAAACAAAAATAAGTTGCTTATAAGCTGCCAGTTGACTGTTGGAAATAAACTGGTATTAAGCTGCCAGGACTGTTGGCAACACCGGAACTATTGTGAAACTGAATTTCATCTAAATTCCACAACCCCTCTGATAGGATATTGAAAAGATACCTGATGTAAACTATCAATGATCCTTATATTTGAGTAATCTTTCGATTTTTACCAAATCCATTCTCAAGGCCCAAAGCTTTGGTTGGGAAAAACCGTATACTGTCGGAGTTCTAGGAATATTCTGTTGATTGTGGGGTATTTTCTTACAAAACGAAATGTTCTGCACCGCTATTCAAGTAGAGTCCATCCAAGAATATATGTTGACCAGGTACTGCAAGGATTGTTTTAGACCGAATGTCTAATTTAACTTGAGTCCTGAATTCTCCCGCTTCAAGTGTTTCTAAAACTGAGGCGTACTTAGCTAGTGATGTTGTACTGTAATCAAATATGTTAAAACGAAATATATATATATACATTCACAAATGCTATTGCAAAATATTTTATATCTTTTTTTTTTTGTGTGAAATCTGCCAAGCAGAAACAAGAGTCATGTGATTCATTTAAGATGTCAGCTTGTTTTTATAAAGATTGTTTCAGGACTATAAGTCATGTCATGTATTACCATGTTTGTGTCGTTTTGTTGTAACATGCAGTATCTGCCTCCGGTCTTCCTTTAGCCGTGTCGAAAAAGAGATTGTGACAGGCAGAACGTGACTGACCCCAGTCTGTACAGTGACACCAGATCTCCCCCTCTCTCTCTCTCCTGTGTATTTAAACCTAGAACAACCCACCATGGCTGACCCGAGATCAACCCAATCAGTGCTAGCGGTAAAGTGTGGTCATACAGTATATAGAGAGTGATTAGACAAAACAAAGATTTAAAAACACAATTGAAAAAAATCCTAGATTTAATTATCCGTTCTGTGCAAACAAATGTAAAAAAAAAAAAAAAAAAGTCTGTTAGTAACCATCATACCAACAGGAAGTGATGTCACAACAATTGCCACAACGCATTGTAGCTCAAAGTTTGACATTCACTTGTTGCGTGATTATTGCGTCAGAGAACTTGGGTAAAATTAATGTGCAGTACCATTGGCAACCCTCATGGCTGCTCTTGCAAAGTTACATAGTGCAGAATTAAATTGTTTCAAATATTATTCTGTCCGTGTAAATTCTTTAACTTTGTATTTTTTTATTGAACTCTTCAGATGAAAGAACAAACTTCAAAAGGGACGTTTGATTCATTTGAAATGATCAATATCAGGACGTCCTGTGTTTGTCTCAGTGTCACTGTTTAGTGCCTTTTTGGACAGTAGACTGTTTTGTAATCGATATGTAGAAAAGCTACATAAGCCTTTTTATTCCTCTTTTTTCATCTGTTGAAAAATCCTGATTTAATTTGAAACTGTTTTTATTGCTGTTGTATCCGCCAGGGAATTAAAGTGATTAAAAATGTCTGTGTGAACTGAGGATCAATCACACACACACACACACACACACACACACACACAGCTTGAGTTTCCTGTATTTAACAGAAAGCTTGACACTAGCACTAACCATGGTCAGCGTTTTGTTCCTTGGTATCTCTGTGTGTTCAGTAAGTCTACAGAGCCCTCCAGGTATGGAAGTGTTTCAACGCCCCTCTCAGCTAGGTGGATAGGGTGTGTTTAATGTCTCAAGGGAACAAGATGTGGACATTTCCTGTTTGCACACATGTTCTATTGATAGTCAGGCCTGGTACCAGGTTCATAGTGGGCAGGATAGTGTAGTGGTTAGGGTGTACCATCGCCCATGGTCTGCAGTCTACCTGTAGGTATCCTAGAGCAAGGCACTCAATCATATCGCTATTCACTGGAAGACACTTTGGATAAAAAATGTCTAAATAATTAAAAGGTAAATAGTTTATCTGCCAAGCGTTTTACTTCTACCTGCCAAGTCCTCGGAACAAATGGAAAGCAAAACAGCTCACAATGTTCTATTTTTTCTCTTTATTTTGTTTCTTATCAGGGAGATTATTGTCCAGATGATAAAAGATGGAAATTATAAATGAATTATAACACATGATTATTCTTTGGATTGCAGCATAGAATTACATAAAACAATTAAATTACTCAAAGCCCAAACTTGTGCTCTGGGTTCATAAGTCTAGTATGCTCCAATATACACATAGGTACGTACATACAGGACGACCATTCCCACATTACATCAATACCACAAGATCGGCACAATGACGTCTCCAGCTAAAGACCGTGAACACTGCCCTCTAGTGGTAGGATGGAGCATCAGCGCAGCACTAGTTGACCCTGGTTCTAAAGATGAGTTTAGCTTAGTTTCATTCTACCTTTGCCCACTCCAGTTCCATCCACATGGATAGGTATTAACCATGGAGTCTGGTTTACTTATTACACCTAGTTGAGTGGTTAGCTCTGAACATCTGAGCTCCAACACATCCACCATAGGGCGTGGTTCTCAGCAGATCACGGGGAACACTTCAACACTGAAGACAACAGAGTGCCAACTCGCATCCAAGCCCAAGCCAGGCGGCAAGTCTTCCTCCCCAGTCTACTGGCTCAGTCCAAACCTAACAGGCACTTGAACCATTTCCCTAACGAGATGTTTAGTGACGTGATGGAACCTCGAGTGAAGCCTGATTACCTGACAGAGAGGCTGGGGGAACAGCCAGAGTTTATCCACCGCTCGCCTTGGGGGCAGTGGTGGGCCTCGCTGGTGCCACCAGGTCCAGGAGAGGGCGCTGTGGAGCAGGGCATTGGTGGGGCAGTGTTGGGGTCTGGAGGTCCTGAGAGAGAACACTGGGCCAGCACAAAGGGCACCACCCTGCAGCTACAGTGGAGCCAGATCCACAGGTCTTAAGAGGAAACTGCACAGTGGGCGCCACCTGCTGGCTGCATTAATCCCTGAGTAATAACCTTTTATTATAACCTACAATACAATACTGCAAAACCAAGTCATTTAGCAAGCCACGCAAGTTTATTTGAATGGAAGGACCATACTTTAATTCTCATTATTTGTCGTTTTGTTATTGTGTCTCTATGGGGGAAAATCACGCCTCAAACTTTGTAAGGTGTGGGTGCAGCCACCAGGGGGCGCTGTGGTCAGTAACTACTCGAGTTTCATTCCAAAAAAACTAAAAAAATAAGACACGTATGACATAACTGAACAATACTGAAGCCTTGCATTAAACCGTTATTAACCGTACTATAACAGTTGACAGCAGGAAATGATTGATAACTTTCAAATAAATATTAGACAATGGGTTGCATTTTGAAATAAAATATTATCGGCTGTGAAAAATAAAATAAAGGAACAGGGTTTAAAAAAAAAAAAGCATCGATAATAGCCTTGATAAGGGAGGAGATACATCGATCTGGACTCACTCGTAGTTACAGGGCGCTGCAGGAAAAACATTAGGACCAGTGCAACCAGATTACTGAAGACGGTAAGAGACCTAAAGTCGCGAAGCACCTTTAAAACTGAAATAAAACCATTAGATATACCTCAACATTGTTTGGACACATCAAGAGTCACATTGATCAGAACTGGTTCCATAGTGAGGTTCTGGGAGTTGATAATGTCCTGGACTGGGCCAATACTGCTGCTGGTTATGTGTCACAGTCAGAGACGACCACACGGAGAAGAAACCACTCAAATCAAGGCAGTAACATGGCTACTAATTGGTGGCGTGTGGGACGTCCTGGTTGGATGTGGATTCTCGTCTGTATGGCTTAAACCTTGTGACTGGGGGTTGTTAGATGGAATGGTCTGAATGAGTTCCTCTGGACTTCCTGTTGAAAGGTTCAATCTAGGGATGGTCCCCCTTGATGTGTGAGTTGAGGATGACAGTGATCCAGGATGCACACATGAGTATTCCCACAGAAACCGTAAGGTGTAATGTGATCCTGGAGTCCATGGAGTCATGTTCATCAGGACAGTCTTCTCTAACGACCATCCCTAAGTAACAGATTTCATCACTACCAGGGGGTTACTGATGGGGCCAACTTATAGGCTGCTACAGATTCATGAAATGAAAAAAAGGTGAAATGAAGCGACCGTTTCATTGACGAAAAAAATGACGACAACGTCACCAAACAAACAAAACACGGCAAAACACTTTCAAAATGATGGGTAGCACTGCAGTTGAAATGGAAGAGTCTCCCGTTTGATAAGAGGCTCAACGTAAAAACTCAAGGCAAAAAATAACCAAGCCACACCTAGTGTTTGAAATGCACTCGTCCGAATTGAAAATGTCTGATATGAACAAGTGTGGAAGAAAACATGATCTGTGAGGCACAGAGTCATTCAAAGTGATCTGGAAGTCTGGCGTGATCTCAAACACTTCCCAACCTCTGATCCCAGTCAAGGCTGTGTGTTTCACCAGGGCAGGAAGGGCTTTAACCAGCCATGGTCACCATAGTAACCCTGGTACCAGCGTAACCTTAGTATTGGCGGCGCAGGACTTCTAGGGTGATGGTCATCACATGGCAGATTCCAACCAAACCCCTCCCTCAGTCATGCTTGGTGGGTCCCTTCCTCGCTGGCAATACGTTAGAGCAAAGCCTACCGTGCCCAACACACACACGCACACGCACACGCACACACACGATATAATAATACACAACAAATAGGGATCATCTTGCTCCCTTCTCTTACCACATTAGAAACACACAACAACAACAACTGCCTGACAACATCCCAGAAATCCACTTATCAACCAATCTGTTCAGACTGCCTAAAACCAACCAATCACTTTAACTCACCCGACGACCTGCAACATGCCAGCAAAATCAATCCTAACCTCCTCAAACATGACGGCCAATAACCCATTGGCCAACTTTCCCTCCTCAAAACCACCAATGGAAATAAAACAACCAACTGTTCTCTATTAAAAGAACGACTACCGACCAGAGAACACAGAGGAGATGGGTTTAAAGACCATTTGTGGAGTAGATGATGGATCCACTTTTGAAACGGTGCACCTCGATCCTCATACCACATAATCCACTGAAGGGGTCCTGCATGATGGATGGAACGATCCACCATCAGACCCCATTATGGAAGACGACTGTACAGTAATTACTCCATTAGGTTCCTTCAAACACCTAGTATGGCTTTCCTCCAGTCCCCTAGGTCTAGCTCTAGCAGACAGTAGGTTGTTGGATCACTTCCCAACCTGAACATACATCCCCTCTCTTTCAAGTCCACACTGCAAAGTGCCTTTTAATCGATTATAGTTCATCATTATTTTGGCCACATAACCAAAAGCACTGACTTGTTCAACTTAGACTCATTTAATTAATCCTTGAGTGCAACTATTACGGAAATATGAGATTCAAATTGAGTACTGTACTCTACTTCTGAATACGGACTAAAGAGCTCTACTTAATGAACTATTCATGCGTTAACGCTACAGCTACATAAATCATTTGATTAATTTACAGGGACATTTACAATGCTAACAGCAGCAGTTCTCATAGAATCACTTGTGCAATATTCATTTGAAAGGCTTCATTATCGCTCGGCACAATAAAAGGCATCTCTAAAATCAATATAAATAGTAAACCCAAAGGCTTTATACTCTGACAGACAGAGCATCCATGACAGTTCGACCTGGTCAAGGTCTTCATCACCGTCATCATCATTACCCAACATGGTCCCGTACCCTAATAATAATAGATAAAGGGAATACTATAGGGGTATTAGAACCGGACCGCAACAGGCACAGGTAGATATGGTATTATCCGTGACAATGTTTTAGACGGGACACTTGGGTATTGCAGTATATACTATATATTACATGGGCTTGCGCGTCACTCTGTGTGTGTGTGAGCGACCGCTAGGTAGGTTCCCGTTGCTAGGTAACGAGGGAAGCTCTGTCAGATATACCACACGGTGGAGATACACAGAGAGTATCACGACCCTTCTTATGGAATGTTCAACAGAAAAACTCCCAAAAAAATATGATTTACAAATACTCCCAAATCTACTTCTTTCGCTCATCGCCAGCCATTTAAAAACGTATTCAGTTCACGCCAGAGTTTAACGAATGTCCTGGTCTCCCAGTTAGATCAGCGAACCGGAGAAATTAACACTAGATTAACACACGGGAAAATTTCAATGCATAGTAGAGATTGTGTTTCTTTTCCTCCCTCGTCGTTACAGGCTGCAAAAAACGAAACCTGCTGAACTCCTCCCAAGTCAACCTCCCCTGCTCCTCTCCAGCCTCACGTGAAAGGTACCACCAGGCCAACACAACAACCACAACAACAGCAGCAGCAGCACGGGACATTACTCAACACAGCAACAATCACAGCACATCAACACTTGGCACAGGACAGCAGTCCTTCAGCTGCTGCAAGTTAAAAGAAATAAAGACGCTCCATGGAGCGGTGGACCTCCCACCAGCGACAGGATGTGTGCATTTCAACATACACGAGACTTGCTCCTACTGCTGCCCCATACTGTTGGGAGATATTGATGACTTGGATTCACTGTGCCATCGTTCAGCTACAGAACCCTTGGATAACGCTGCTCAAGCAGAGGCTCTGTTTCATCTTTTTTCATGTGACACACTTTTCGTTTTGTTTACTCGCTGTGCTTTGTAAGAAACTGTTTCCCGAGTTGCACGAGCTGACTTTGCGCTTTCCTTTTTTGCTGCTCCCAAATGTGTAACACGACATTCAGATGAAGCTGCCGCTTAAGTAATCATAGAATGAATCTCCCAGGTTCGAAAAACCGTCGGAACTGACGAGGCAACGGATAAGCTCCCGTTGGCTTGCATCATCTGGAGCAGCGAACCAGACCTTTCCATCTTCTCTAGTGTCAGCTGCAGCCACATTACACTTCGCCCATTAAAAACAGCCTGCTCCTTCTGCTGCTTACTGCCTGCAACGTGACAAAGACTGTGTACACACACACACACACACACACACAGACACAGACACACACACACACCATCGTCGTCTTTACAGTCTCTGAGATCACCTCACACTTAAAAAACAAGGTGTTTCTGCCTTCACAAACACAACTCAGAAAAAAAAGATTAACTCGTTCATGAAGATGAAAGAATACGTCATTCATGGAGATAAAAGACCAACTCTTCCACAAAGATAATAAAATAAACTCGTTCATGGAGATAAGAGATTAAAACTCTGTCGCGATGAAGGCACATGTGGGGGGGAAGGGA
>OMNO01043260.1:3617-18369 GCA_900303215.1 Trachyrincus scabrus
TGTTTTGCTAAGGCCCAGCTAGCCCCGCTGACCGGCACAGCAAGCTGTCGGAGTCTCTTTGGTATTCACCTCGTTTTGCTGAGGTTACCGGCGGCAACCAGTGCTATTCAGTACGATACACACCCACTGATACACACACACACACACACACCCAAAAGCCGTTCTCTGTAGGGCTAGGGCAGTATGCCGTACACACATCACCTAAATTGTATACATTAATCATTTCACAGAGTCATTATCAGTGCTTTCACAATTTCTACATTTGCAAACTCTGGACAAATTGTTTATTTGGTCTTGTTTATTAGTGTTGGCTTGTGGATTGCGTTGCATTTAACATAAACGATCAACAGTAAATTGGAAAGCTGTTTTCTCACATAGAGAGTCTGGCGAACCGTAACTACTAAGGATGTGAAGCTCTCCTTTCAGGCACGGTCCGATACGCATCTCGGTACATAGGCTCCGATCTGGGCTCCGATACGATACAGCAACCATACTTTTACTTTGAAAACGATTCGGTGCGGTTCGATTTGAATATCTATTTGTTTCAGTTCAATGCGATTTGATGCACTTATATTTTTTAGGGATGCAGAAGTACCAAGTATTTAAAAACAAGCGTTGATGCAAAAAATACATTGCAGTGGCGACCTCAATGTCTTTCATCGATGAATGGCAGCAGCCCTATAGCAGACACATAATTAGCGTTATGAGCGACAGCGACACCTGTGTTCGTCCTACGAAGCCGCATCTGTGGAAAATTGTCTATTAGATGCAGTGCTGCAGACGTCTGAGAGAGGCCTCTGGACGTCACGTTGCATCACAGCTAACACACTGTGGCAGTGGCCGGGAGATGCCTTGAGGTCTGTTGCCTGCAATTGTGACTTGTGACACAGTGTTCTTCACAATGAAACCCCAACACAGAGACTTGTAATCTGCCAATGCTAAAAGAAAACACACCACGAGATAGACAGTTATGCTGACCACGTCGTGTATGGCTGTTGGTATTTGGTAGGGGAGCACGGTGCAGATAGTGGTATCTGACAACAGTCTAAAGCTAAGACTAAATAAGCATATCAGAGAATGCCACTGATGCACACATTTGATACCGAAACACACAGCAAGCATGCCATATATTACAGAGAATAGACTTGATTCTATGGTATTTGTACAGATGTTCAGATTTGACAAATGCACCATTTTAACAATGGTTACAATTGACATTGAAGTTAACAGTTTCAAATGTATAATGGTGTAAATTTACATTTACAAACTTGGACTTAAGAGGTGGAAGATGCCAGCAAACCACCAATGCACCACTCGAACACACAGGTAAAACACACAGCAACCAATATACATAAAGAGAGAGTGTGAGAGAGTAAGAGTGAGAGAGAGTGAGAGTGAGAGAGAGAGTAAGAGTGAGAGAGAGAGATAGTAACAGTGAGAGAGAGAGTAAGAGTGAGAGAGAGAGTAAGAGTGAGAGAGAGTAAGAATGAGAGAGAGAGTGAGTGTAAGTGAGAGAGAGAGAGTAAGAGTGAGAGTGTAAGAGTAAGAGAGAGAGTAAGGATAAAGAGTAAGAGAGAGATAGTAAGAGTGAGAGAGAGAGTAAGAGTGAGAGAGAGAGAGTAAGAATGAGAGCGAGAGAGAGTAAGAGTGAGAGTAGGAGAGAGAGATAGTAACAGTGGGAGAGAGAGAGTAAGAGTGAGAGAGAGAGTAAGAGTGAGAGAAAGTAAGAGAGAGAGAGAGAGAGAGAGAGAGAGAGACTAAGAGAGAGTGATAGAGAGTAATAGTGAGAGAGAGTAAGTGTGAGAGAGAGAGAAAGAGAGAGAGAGTAAGAGAGAGGGAGAGAGAGCAAAAGGGAAACCAGGAGATGGATGGGGCTAAATAGACCATATGATCCAGGCTTTCTGTCTGCCATCAGTGAATACTAGTGAGCCTATGCTTCGTCCCCCAGGCCAGCAGAACCTAATAGGATAGTGCTATTCTATGTGAGTGCACACAATGTTACTTATTTTATAAGACAGATGCCATGGCCCTGCTGGGCAAGTCACTCAAAGTGCCAGCTTTCAATGGCTAATTAACCGCAATAAGTGTTTTTTTCCTCATGAATTCCCCATGCTGTTTATTTTTGGTCAAAATGACCTGCTGGTAGAAGGATGATGAAAGAAAGACATTTTTTCATATAAATTTGACTGACTTGTCTCTCTCTCCGTTGTCTATAAAGTAAACAGTCCATACTCTGTGTGCACACAGCAGCCAAGTTGTTGACGGAGTAAGCAAGTGCAGCAACAAGGATTATGAAGCCGGAGCAAAATGACAGCTGTCAGGGCTATTTTGACAGGAAGGTAACAGATTTAGTCTCGGTAGAGAGAGTGTGCATTCATATAAAAAAATGTAGACGGTTCCAACCCCTACCCTAAACACCGGGAACACATGCATGTATATAGCAAAAATAAAATAAGGATCTGACAAAATTGGAATTGGCAAAAACAACGGAAATTCTACTTAGCAAATCCTTGCAGGTGCCGCACGAGAGATACAGTTTCACGAGATGCCGAGTCACTGAATTAGCGCTGCCATGATAGCGGTGAGAGTGGAAACCCCTGCTAATGCAGCACTCAACAGCTTTGGTGAGTCTTTAGCTCCCCCTTGGGTGAAGTGACTCGTACCCTTACACACCCATGTTCTAGTCACGGATGATTAAACCACTTACGCTCATGCTCGTGCAAGTTTTTAACGATCTGTTTTAAAAGTTTGATACTCCCAAGGGGGAAGAACAGAAAGAAAAAAAAGCCAAACAAATAAACAACCCGTGGAAAAAACACTGAACTTGGAGCACCGGTATTGGAGTAGGCTGCTGGACGGATGGAGTCGACGAGTACTTCTCCAGGAAGCCGTGACACAACTAATGGAGACCAGCGACGAGGGGGACATTATGCATACACAACCCTTATCGAGGACCACTTTTACTCGCCAATGCGTCACCTCCTGCTTCCATTTCTCGGGGCCCGCGCCCACGAGCACGCACACGCATGCACAAAATAACACAGTGGAATCGGAGCAGAGCCCGGGGGAGGGCCGAGACAGATGATTTTAAAACCTGAGGCTGGATACGGCCTCTTCTGACAAGGATAAATCACCGCGCTTTGTCGGCTTGACGACAGCCACGCTGGATGTGCCCATCATGCCTCCCATATGGCTCCCTCTCTGAGCTACTGCTGTACATTCAGAAAGACATGTAGGCAAGCAGGAATCCATGCGTGCACAAACAGGATTATGGTCTGCCACGACACGTGGCTGATTTGCTACCCGTAGGAATTCGACATCTTGTTAACCAAGGAACTCATTAGTCATGAAGCTAAATCTCTCTGTGTCTCTCTCTATGCTACACCTCCAAGATGAGTCACTTATAGATGCTGCACTTTATAGCCCTCACACTCTCAATCCATCATCAAACCATTTGGTAAAGAGCAAGCATAAATTTGAGCGGTTCTGAGCTCATGGTCTTGGTAAATATTCAGTGGCTTTATTTTAAATTCATAGTGATGGCAATTTGTCATGTCGAAGGGAGTCTGCTACTGTAACAAGCCGCAGCCTGATAAAAACAACTAAAAACATTTATGTGGTCTAAAATGTAGGAGCAGAACCTTTAGCGGGCTGCTGCTAACAGTTTCTGTGTAATCAAATGAATGCCAGGGCCACTTAGCCCTCCCTGAGGTATGTGGACAGGTCAGGGTCTTTAAAAAACCCTTTGAGGTCCAGACTTTGAAGTATTACATTTGCAGTGAATTAAATCCACGACAGTAAAATACAAGAATGTTCAGTGATGATATATGTTGCATTGCTAATCGCTTTTGGCAGCACTTTCATATCAATTCATCTCTATTCATCTTGGACCCTAACATTGCTGGGATCACACCCGACAGAACGGCGAGAAAACCAAACAACAAGCAAAGCCAAAAGTGAGGCATGTGTTCAGATATTCATATCCAGGGTGTTTAAGCTGCGCCAGCCCACGCAATAGAGTCCGCGCCTACAGATGACTGACGAACAAAACAAACCGACATCACGGCAAACAGGAGCATAGAGACTCACGGTCCATACGAATCCATCACTTTCGTCTGAAAGTATGGGCTTACCAAATCAAAACAAGACCAGAAAAGCCTCGTTTAATAATCACACGAGGTGCATAGTGCAATAACACATCGATAAATTGCCCCATAAGCAATGTTATGCCTCTACATGCATGCACTAAAGGTATTATGGTTCATTATGGTTTCCATAATGAACAACTTCAGAGCTCACAATGTAATCCTGCATATTTAAAGTATTCACCAATAATCCCCCCCCCCCCACCAAAATGGTACATTCCCTCGGGAACACCCATACAAATGCGCAATGGTAGCGCCAGCCTTCACTGGCGGTGAGGAATAATAAGGAAGGTAAATTAATCTGAACATACAGAGTGTGCAACTAGCGAATTTACAGAGGACACGCGTGTTTCTGATGTACTGCCAACATTGTTTATTTGAGGAAACACTGCAGTGCATTGCAAACGATGACTTTGCTGTTGGAAGCTTTGAAACATACAGATTGGTATTGTAAACTGTAAACTGCTGTGAAGATAATTGTATGTGGTATGCATGGTCTTGACTACCTTTTTGGATTGTTTGGTGGACAGACGCAAAACAAGTCTCAGCTAAATCACATGAGATCACGCTGAGAAAACACATTTTATTTTATATATTTTCTGGATACATTTTTTACTCTTATACTCTTGAATTTGTTATCTCTTTAATTTTGACTAATGTCTTGTACTTTTTGCTGTGACACCCGAATTTCCCGTCTGGGATTAATAAAGTATGATCTTATCTTTTCTAGTGAAGTCAAATTAGACCACAGCCCCTGACCAATTTTTGTATATTTTTCTCCAAATATCTCCAAAAATGTGATATTTCTCCATAAATATTAAAAGGCTGCCTTTTTTATTTGAGTAGAAATATAACGACAATAGGATGTTCATACAATACTATTTGAATGTTTTCTTGTGATTCAGATAATTAGGCCACTATTTTGTCACAATAGTGTCACTACATAGCAAGAGTGAGCTACAATCGTGTGATGAAGTAATGGCATAGAAACATTAACGTTAACGTTATTTAATCAACATCAATCTGCCTCCAGACCTGTATGTACTCAGGCTGGGGAGGCTGGTGACTTAGGAAGGACAGAATGCATCTATTCATCACAGTAATAATGTTTTCAACAAGTAGTCATCATTCTTGATGATCCCACGATGTACTCTGTAAAATACCACGAAGAACGAACACAAACACACACACACACACACACACACACACACACACACACACACACACACACACACACACACACTAAAGTCATACCTTGTGTAACTTTTTTTGTGCGACTAGTGACCAATGCAGACTACTTTGCTCATACAAAATTAGCATTGATATGATCATACCATCTAGCAATGATACCACCTCGCATTTGAACAACATGGACTCATTTGAGAACAAAACGTATTTAACAAAAGATACTCCGAGTGCTCTGCCGGTTGGGCCGGTGGAGACAGAGCAGAGCAAAGGGATTGGAGGGCTCTACTGAAATAATTAAGAGTTGATGGAGAGTTGAGGAGTTGGTGGCCCCAGAGCGCTGAAGAAGTCTTCTCCTCCACACGGATGTGAGACAGATCACACATGGAGCTGGACGGATCTCGGTTTAATCCCGCTTTAATTCCACGGTTTATTTGGTACGGTAAAGAATGAAATGGTGTCGGCAGTACATCATTCACCGCATCATGGTCTGGTCCCAGTTTCATTATTAGCAGCGTTTCCAGCGTCTAGCAGCACACTGCCACTAAAGTCTATTTAGGATGCGGAAATCCCAAAACATTGCGTACTCCTCGCCCCGCAATTTGTTAAACATTTGTTAAAACTAGACTACAATTTTTAAAACCATATCATGAATGTGTAATTATATCTATCGTTTTACCGCCAGCTCGAATCGTCACTCTCACGTACAATACAGTGTTGAAAGATGAAATCTGGAAATGATCAATGAACCAACATGATGCCAATATTGTATTCCGGTTGTTGTCCGGTGTTTTGGCCAATAACAGATTAGCATGAAAAAGTACAATACATTGACATAAGAGATCCCGCCCTAAGGAGGACAGCAGGAGCAGCTGCCTCTATGAACCAGCCTCCTCTGCCTCTATGAACCAGCCTCCTCTGTCTCTATGGACCAGCCTCCTCTGTCTCTATGGACCAGCTGACTCTATGAACCAGCCTCCTCTGCCTCTATGGACCAGCCTCCTCTGCCTCTATGGACCAGCCTCCTCTGCCTCTATAGACCAGCTGACTATGGACCAGCCTCCTCTGCCTCGATGGACCAGCCCCCTCTGCCTCGATGGACCAGCCCCCTCTGCCTCGATGGACCAGCCCCCTCTGCCTCTATGGACCAGCCTCCTCTGACATACTCTAATACTAGATTGATCTGAAATAAAACTTGAAAAAGCTTGAAAATCAAGCCTCGACAACAGGGTTAAAATGACCTCAGCCAACTTGCTCCGTCTATTGGAAAAGACAGAGAAACTGTCACAATGTGAATCCCCAATGCAACACAGTCTTACCCTTACCCTGATCTTGACCACACCGGACCCCGAGGAATCTGTCAATCTGTGGAACTCAATTCCAAAGTTATTTGACATTTGTGTCCGCCGTGAAGTGGTCTGAGGTGTCCACCTGTTCGAAACGAAAATTTCACCATGTCTGGTGATGGCACCAGACATGGACATGTTGTTACTGGTGGCACACGCTCAAGCTTGACGAGATGTCTGACGGTTGGGAGGGTGGAGAAACCATCGCTACTGCTCGGCAACGGTGGTGGAGTAGCCTTGAACGTAACACACTATTATCCACCTTAATAGGCTCTCGGGGTACACTCTTGTCCTTTTAAAATTCCGCTGCTTGTCCTTTTTGAGACCGTCCCTACACTGCTTTCTGCCTGATGTCACCAAAATGTGTTTGTGAACTAAGGATGCGTAAGGTTGTCTCATGTTTGGTATTGGACTAATCTGAAGGAAATCAGCAAGCTATTAATCTTGGCAAGTCGAAAGAGTTTTAAGCATAAACAAAACACTAGTGCCTGCTTTATTTAATCATTTAAACACTTCAACTTCAACAAAGGAATGCAAAGATCAGCAGCATATGGCAAAATTAGCAAAATAGTTAACAAAATAGGACCACTTTTTTAAAGATTAGTCTATCAACAATCAAAGAAATCAAAAATGTTCAACCACGTATCAAGTGAACACGCCTTGACTGCACCTCATAATCTATGAGCGTCACTTATCTATATGTGGATATCTTCCCCACGTTATTCCGGTATATACGCCATTGGTCATTTTTTTCGATTAAATCCTCGTACTGTGTATCGTACGGTTCAATACGAATACACGTACCGTTTCACCCCTAATATATATATATATATAGTTCTCATTATTTCCTTCATGTAGCTGGCTGTACACATGCTGCACCAAAAATATATTCTCCCTTTGAAGGATATCTCAAATCAGATGGCTGTGCAGGCATCCCTCCAGGCAACAGAGAGTGACATTAAGCTGTGAATAGCATTAAGAAAGCAAGGCAGCGAGGAGCTGTTATCAAAATGAAACGAACCCAGCGTTTCCCTCCGCCCAAACTGAGTAGAACAGAAAAATGAACACTACGTATTGATCCGAGCGTGGAAATACCCTTATTTACAAAAAAATATATCATACAAATACTGTGTTATACAGTGAAACATAATCACAAAAAAACCAATACAAACTACAAAAAAAAAACGAATGTAAAATGTATAATTTATTTGTAAATTTATTTATAAAATAACGCAATGAAAGTGTTTGTCTCCAACACCTTTAACTTTAGATTGAAATATATATATCTTTATATTGACATATATATTAGAGTATGTAAGTGAAGTAAAAGTGAAGAACGACTCGGCTGAAAGTGTGTGTCACACTGCTGTTTCTATCCCCACCTCGAACACGGCTTCCGCTGCTTTTACTACAAACGCAAGACGCTCCCACACATCGGCACACTAATTGGCAGTTGTTTTTACGTGAATGCACAGCTTGTGTCACACCGCTAAAAAAAAGTTCCACACTGGAAAAAAACCAGAGGAGAGGATAGAGGTTGCTACATGTATTTATTCTTTTTTGTAAATGTACATTTATGAAATGTGTTACATTTCACGCATCAAAATAGGACGCTGAAGCTGTGACTCACGTCACACGCCCCCTGCTCCCGGACGAACACACGAACACGACTCTTCATGACTCACTCTGTGACACAGCGGTCACATCATTCGGAGATTGCGTGAGAGGAGGTGGTGGTGATGATGTGGTCTGCCGGGTTCCCTGCCGGGGAGTGTCACCCTTAAGACGGCTTGCTCACTGTAACCATGCAGGGCTTCAAACAAAAGCTTAATGAAGAGAGCACGGCGACTCTACTGCTACACAACCCAGCTAATGGACAGAAGATTGTGTGTTAATGTAACCTGTAGTGTAGTGTGTGTGTGTGTGTGTGTGTGTGTGTGTGTGTGTGTGTGTGTGATTCTCGTGCTTGCTACTGCCAAGATCCTTCATCTTGGCCATGGGTCTTATTGACTTTATAGGAGGCCATAAATCATTGTGTGTGTGTGTGTGTGTGTGTGGTTCAATGGTTTTCTGGATTTGAACAGCACCACAGTAATGTCGGGTCAGGGAGGCAACAGAGCGAAAACTGTGTGTGTGTGTGTGTGTGCGCATGTGTGTGTGTGCATGTGTGTGTGCATGTGTGTGTGTGTGTGTGTGCATATGTGTGTGTGCATATGTGTGTGTACAAGATAAGCTTGACAGAGCAACAGTTGCCAATGTTGTAGACAGGCCATTGGACAAGATGTGGCTGATCGTCTATCTACCTTACACCCCGTTCACACACCAATGCTTCACACACAGATGCGTACTTGGACCAGCTGTTGTGTGGACACTCAAAAATGCAAATACCGGTAGAGAACAGAAAGAAAATAGAAAACAAATACTAGTGAGTACAAAAGATATGGCTGAGCACAGTCTGTAGAGAGACCTACTTTATATGGACCTGCTGTATATGCATTTGTTTTCCTTAGTTTCATATATGCTACCAGGTAAGATAAATATATATATATTACAGTCTACAGTCTTTTCCTCAATCCAGTCGATTATACAATATTTGTAGAAATGAACCTGCGGCTCAAGGCCTGCACAATTCTGCACAGAATGAGTACTTCCCTGTAGCTCCCTCCAGATGTGCACGAAAAGCTGCACTGTCAGTTCCAGGTGTTTCAAAGAAGAACTTCGTCCGATGAACAGTCTGTTCAACTTTAACAGTGGATAATTCATATAATTGTTTTTGCATTGCTATTTACTATGCAATGTACTGCAGGTGACAGCCCTGAAAAGGTGTCTCGGGCAGCTGAAGGAGCAGAGTCTGGTTATGGGCTGGATGACTGCAGAAGATGGCCTGATTCCATCCTATTTTAAAGATGGTGTCTGGGAGACCTTCAAGGGAACTGTAAATGCACAACTTGAGTAGAAAAAAGACCGTAAAGTACAGTAATGTTTGCTCAGCTATAATTACACTGATGAATAATATATACACTGTATTGTAGGTCATGGACCCTTTCCTGGACATGCTTGTCCACGATGTTGAAAGCCGTTTCCCATACATGGGAACTTTGGCCAATTTCAATGTACAGTATTTACCCCAAAGCTAATCCTTGACACCAATGACCCTGACTCTGGGATTCAGGACATGCGTGCCCTCTCAGAACACTTCCATTCAGAGAGATCTCTGAATGGAATGGGACGTCTATGTGGAGAGGGTGGAAAAACCCAGACTTTGATTTGAGACAAATTACAGACAAATAAAGAATTTAACATAATAGGATATTCTTCTGTGGCTGGTGGCTCCAGAGGTGTGTGACCGGTCCCTTGCCCTCAGCCTGGCTGCCCTCAGCCTGTGCTTTAACTGCCCCAGTTCAGACAGCAGAGAGAAGAGAAGCTCTTCTCTGCCCTCAAACTGGTAAATGTGAACAAGGAAATAGAATGTGCTGTCCTACGGACATAATGGAGGATTATAGTTCAAATAAATAAAGATTCACGCTTGTAAAGCACACAACATGATACATAGATTAAATGTAATGCTGCAATGTTTTAATAGACGAAGACACCCCTGAGGAGGAGACTTCAGGGGCCGTGTGCAAATGTTTCACAGAGCAAACTAAATGAGGAGGGTCAAACGCTCAGTCACTGAATGTGACATCTGCTGTGATTAGAAAAGTTAATTTAACACGGTCACAAGCACAAATATTTATTTTGGTTTTATAGGCACTTTGTAGCTTTTTAATTATGGCACTTTATGTTATTTCAGCGGCACTTTAAAGCCGTTTCAGTCGTTTACAAATCCCTCAATAAACATTTAAAATGTTTTATGTTTGTCACGCAATTTAATTGTTTTATACATCTCAATACATTGTCGAGGTCTCTTGAACTTACATTCCAAATATAAATGTACGGAAGCGACGGTGACAGTATATACTCGATTTAGTGAGACGGAATACAGGGTTTGTTTGTTTTTTTTTACACATAAAAGCACACGCATTTCTGCACTTAATAAACCAATTATTGTAATGTGGAGAGGTTGAAAATGAACATGATTCACCAGAAATGTATTTTACCATTAATGAGCTCATTAAATGTAAGGGAATTGGCCCAGTATAGCTGATCAGATACAGAAGCACGTCAGAAAGGTTTTCACACAACGATGGCACACTCAAAAGACACCGACACAGGGAAATTAAAATAGTGTTTCCCCACAGTATACAGACATGTTCTCTCCATTTTGGCGTATAGCAACACGCATAGTACCTCTATTGTGAAATGTAATGTCTCTTTTGTCTTACTTTTGTTCAAAGATATAAAAAAACAAACAAACATAGAGAAAGTGGTGAGCAATAGCAGGGGAAAGAAAGGACAAAGCATTGATAACATCCCAGAGTAACAACAAAACAACCGCGTCCGTTAATTAATGTGTTTGCCACTTCATTATCTGGAGTCAAAGTATAGATAAATAAGATTAATATGCAAGGGCAAACTCTACCCATCTTTGGTTTTAATACAATGCCCTTTATTGTGTGGTATTAAGAGCCCAACCCTGACAGTATGGCACTGCTCCCTGTGTGGCTGCATATGGTTTGTTGATAAAAACCCTCGTCCTATTGTAAAGCCCTCAAATAGCTACACAGCCATTGTTTAAAATCTAACAATGTAAATATGGAAATCCCTGTTGAAGGTGTGTGTATGCGTGATGTGTGTACGTGTGTGAGCGTTTAGGGAAATATGTATGCGGGATGTCATTACAGAAGACAATAGAAGAAGCCTGGATATGCAATGGGAATACACTGGTGATGTGACCGTGACTGCATGTCTTATTTTATACTTGTTTGTTGCAACACAACTAAACTATTTGTGGACAGCCGTCACTGTAAGAACGGCAATCATGTTCGCACCTGAAGCATAATCACTATTGACATATTTAGTTTTTGATTCCTTTTCCACTCCTTCTCCAGTCATATTTTGATATACTTATTAGTATTAGCACTTATATTATGTTATAATACACATGTTAAAATAAAATTAGAGCACCAACCACTATCCACTCACAGTGGATTCAACAATTATAATAAACGAATTATAATATTTATAATAAACAAATAAACAAACTGAAAACCAGAAAGAATGAGAAGGAAACTGCAAATGTCATGTAGAACAATAGTGATACATAACAGTAATCAACGGCCGGCTTAACAAGCCAAACGCATGCAGAACAGGGCAGATGCTGCGTGTCGACAAGCCAGGAAGTCTCCTGGCTTCAATGGAGTTGAGAATTGAATTTCTTGCACAATGTACAGAGGAGACTTACTCAGCTTAGGGCTGGGCAATATATCGATATTATATCGATATCGTGATAGGAGACTAGATGTCGTCTTATATATAGATATCGCAATATCGACAGATGGCATAAGTGTTGTCTTTTCCTGGTTTTAAAGTGTCTGCGTCACAGTGAAGTGATTTTTTAATATTGCTTCTTAAATGTGTACTGAAACAGCCACGCTGAATCTTTAATGTAGTGACTATAAAGTGAAACTGATTCATCAAATGCGTCAAATTCTCTTGATCACATTGTAATTGTGTATTTTAAGGAACATGTATGTAAACAGCTCGAGATTAACTCGTAATTCTAAGTTGTCTGGAAATGTGAATGGATGTCGTTTGCCTTGAAATGCAACACATGACGTTTTTATCGGGACCTGGAAATCTGACTATTAGCCCCTTGGTGCTTACGCAAGATCCAACACAGGCAGCAGACGACATTTGTCTAGATGGTTTGGATAACAGGAATTATGACTTTGCTAGAATGGCATAATTTTGATTTTGTCAGTAAAGTTCATTGAATGGGTAACACAATAAAAAAAAGGTGAGGGAAAATGTCCATCAACTGTTCTATTAGCACACAGTTAAAGATCGAAAAAGAAAAAGAAAAGAAAGGAAACATAAGCCATTTCAAGAAAGGCTGTCCCAATTACGTTATATCTCCATCTCCCCCCCTAACTGTTACAACTGCCTTCTGCTAATTAGACTTAGCCAGTCAGTGGGTTCATAGCCGGGCGTTCACATTACAACACTGCAGGGACAGAAATTGGTCTTTGATTCTCACACTGAGCCCCCTCCTTTTTTTTAAGAGATATATTGCAACCCCAGAGCTCCACGGTCTCCATTATTTTAATTAGCATCTTTAGAGGTGGGGAGCGATGGAACGGATACCCTGTGTGCTGCACATGTAGGGTAGCACTGCTGCAAGTGGCAGCAATTCCATGACATTTTTCCATGCTACTCTGGACTGGAAACTCCCGCAGGTCACGCAATGAGCCACAAGTGTCCAGCTGCTGCACTCGCCTTACGCAACATAACCTATAGGATGCTACGTCACGGCAGTCTTTGAGACGGTACAAGCACTCCTCCCAAAATAAATACATGGGTTTCTTGGCCTGGCACTCATGTATAGCTATCCACGCCACTTGTGAGACTTGGAGAATCAGCTGTTGTATTGTCCGCTGTATTTCAGTTAGTGCCCTGCTGTTACATGAAATAGAACATGGAGGCACAACAGTGTCCATTGAAAAATCCACATAGCTGCACACTATGGATTTATGGAGGTGATAAAACAGACTTTGATTTATAAAACTCATGTAAAAACACTTACTAACTGAAACTATTTACTCGCGCTCTGAAATAGCTTCACTGGGCTGGTTACACTATTATTTTCAGATATTCAGCAGCTAAATCTGAAGTCCTTTTCTCGCTCACTCTCGCAAATAAAGTAACGCTCCACGACATGTAAACATTATGTCAGCAGTGTTCAAAATTAACAAAATTAACTAACACCTGGGTTGCCAAGGCAACCATGGTTACCTGGGTAGGGACCAAATCTATTAATTATAGAGCATGATCATCGGATCATGTAATCCAATGTGCGTATTCCACATTCGATAAATATGTGTAAGCTGCAGCCTTGTCCCACCCACAGCAGACGTCGTTTTGTGATAATAGGTGTGGTCCGTACTCAGGAAGCCTCGGTTGCCTTAGTAACCCAGATGTAAGCCCAGGTGTTGCAGGAGCTGTGACCCGTGTGACCGTATTCCATCATGCAACCAGCACAGTGGCAATTAGGTGGGAAATCCCACCTGACAACATATAACGGAGGGGCACAGAGCTAGCAAAAGTAGGCAGCATTAGCATAACGGGCCCAGGGAAACATAGAAATATGTCTTGTACACATTGTAGATCTGGCCCAACAGGACACTAAGCAAGGGGTGTAAAATTCCCCTGAACTGTAGCAAGGAATGTCCAAATTAAATGGCATAGCCTGTGGCTGCTACCCTGAGGACCAGGGGTTGTCATGCTTGTCAGCAGGCCTGGATGCTCTGAGGCAAGAGACAGTCACGGCCAATTGATGTCTCATTGGCGATATACAACCTTCACCCTCCCCTGCTGCATTACATTGTGGGGGTCAGCATGGCTGTGTTTATGAAACAGAAACTGTGCATAGAGGATGGAGGCATGTTGGACAATGTAACCATCATTGGGCAAATGCATGGCGACGTGGGCGTATCGCATGCTGCTTGCATCAATGTCTATTCTCTGGTCACGTGTTGGTAGGTGGAAAGACATGTGATATTACTATTCACCACACGATTTGTATCCAGTTTCAGTAGAAAAGTAAAAGCTATTTATCAATGTGGTATTCTGAATCCATGTACATCATGGTTTTAGCGTTATACGATGAATTGCCTCTCTCTGTGATAATAATATTTCTATGGCTTGTTCCGTTTTACAAGCTGTGCCATAAGGACAACTAACTAATCCACGCCTTTAACTTTAGCAGCCTTTGGTACTTGAGTGAATGTAATGTTCAGTGACGCAATCCTGTTGCATCACCTTCTTTGCCCAACATAAATTACTATCAGAGTTTTGTCTTGTTAATCAAGATGAGAATGCTTTCACATAAACACACACACACACACACACACACACACACACACACACACATTGACACACACACACACACACACACACACACACACACACACACAC
>OMNO01043272.1:0-11538 GCA_900303215.1 Trachyrincus scabrus
TTTAGTCCATATGTTCCCCACACTATCAACATGCAGTCTGCGTCATTTGTCCGTCCAATGTTAAAAGTATATTACCTTTATCGTTCACCTTTAGGGTCTCTGTAAATAAAGCTATTTCTGTTTGCCTCGCCTGGGTGTATGACAAACGATCTACCCTTGTGTGGAGACAGTCAGCAGTTGCCTTAACAGCTGATTGACTGCGTCGCATGGATGAGCAGCGGAGGTTACAGGGAGTTGTAGTTCCTCTGTTATCCACTCCGCATATACTCTCAATGTTGTCCTGAAAGTACCAACGTGAACACTAACAGGCTCATTTAAAATCGTTGAAGGTATTTTTTATATAATTTAAATAATAACATCCATAACACATTTTTTTTAGATCAAACACAAATGCTATGGGCATCTATTGCAATAATATACCCCATACTGACTAACTGACAGGCAGATAGACAGACAGGCAGACATACAGTCAGACAGACAGAAAGACAGACAAGAAGGCAGGGTTAAAATTATACTCAAAACAAATTGATACCAAGAGAAAACTCAATAGGCCTGTGGTCTTCAGATTGGGGTATTTTAAGGTGAAGGGAATTAAAGACACAGACAACGAAAATTCCAGCAAATTCCACATCTATAGTCCTGTGACTTGTTCATTGCATAGTAACGTGCCATAATACATTTAATTGATTATTTTAAATTTGCAATTTATATTGAGCAAAAATAGCACATGGGAATATCGCCAGTTAAACCCCTTACCGCTATAAGAAGTGTTCTGCAGCCATATGTGTATCTTCATGACGGTTGCTGATCTGTCGGACTGGTGCAGTTAAACAATTTTGATGTTTTGGAGACGAGCGAAGACGATATATGTTTGAACTACAAGTCCCGTGTGTCGCCAGACCACGTGGTGCTTCGAGCGCACACGTCGTCGTTGTTTTGATGACGTCACGACTCACGTGGTGTGTCGCGTTACCTCAGAGGCAGGCGGTCGGCGGAGCACAACGGTCACGCCGATGTGATAAAATTCGTGACAAATAACGTCTTTGTTGTCACAGATTGCATTATATATTTAGAAATTAGTATACAGGTCACGAATCAGGGACGCTAAGATTAAAATGACCGAAGACGGGCCGTTTTTAGATTCAATTAATTGGCAAAGCGCGCAGCAGCTGACTCCTTAGCAACACAAAGGCCGTTTTAGCTTGTTAGCTACTCTGTTTGCTAGTCGTTTACGGCCGCCGTAAGCTGCAACTAAATTAACGAGCTTGCCGTACTGTTAAATTGTAACGAATTTAACTTGTAAAATAGGTACCTTGTGTCAATCTTCACGGTAATGGCGGAGCAGAGTGCGGTGGCAATGCAGCAGAACTTGGACAGGTGAGTTCAACTGGAAGGCCAGCTAGCCACCGTTAGCTAGCGACAGCCGACCTCAAAGTTTCACTTCGTTATCGCAAACTATTAACGAAAACATTCCTTCCTAGACGTCGAGAGAATCTTTCCCTCATACTATGTTTTCTGGGAATGTCCGCACACTCAAATGCATTCAATAGACACTCCCGTGAATACAATTAGCACGTTATATTACGCTTGTGATGTATGCTAGTTTAACAACTGTACATACGTTTCAATCATTTACCATTTACACCAGATGTAAGTGACGAATTAACATGCTTATTATGTTTAATTTCAACAGGAACGTCCTCCCATTTCACACGTAGTCGTTGTGTTCAGCATCCAAACATAACTTCTGTCCTGTTGGTTTTGGGTTGTCGTATCATAACATCCTTTATGAAGAACATGGAAACCTTGTGTGCATTAAAGCTTTGAACCTGTGACCTCTCCACAGATTTGACAGCTGGACCAATTCTGGAAACATTGCAGTTATTGCAGTGAGGTCTGCTGGAATTCTGTTTTAGCTAAAAGAAAAAGAGAAATCTGGCAGTAGTCTTGAGGGCATGACACATTTCTCTGTAGTGAAAGCTTTGGAACAACAATGGATTCAAACACAACAGCTATTCACCTGTATTTTATTGTAACCAAAGTGAACATTTTGGATTAAGGCCCTTTTTTTCCTTCAACAGCATTTACCATATCCACCATATCCCTCATAACATGTATGTGCTTCTTGGTCACAAACAGCATGGGTTGGAGACCTATAAATTAACATTTTACACACTCCATATCATTGTTTGACCAGACCAATGGCCAGACAACACAAGATTGCTTAAGAACAAATTCATAAGCATTCTCAATATTCTGAGGTGCTTTTGCAGAAGGCCATGAAATGGAAGAGCAGTTTGAATTTGGAAGTTAACTGATGAATATGGCTTAGTGTTGCATACAAGCCTCAGCCTTCCAATATTGACATCAATGCTGGGCGGGAAGTTCTTGACTTGAAACTTATTCTAAAGTTAAGCTTGACAAAAATGGCCATGATTTCTGCTTTGTGCTGCTCTCTCCCAGTAAGGTAGTGAAAGCGAGCGCCTGCATACAATATCTTGACAGTTTCTGCACTAAAGTGAAGTTTGTTTTCTATTTCACATGAGTCACGAAATACCAGTTTGTTACCCATCAACCATTATTCTTGTTTATTGTGGGCTGTCATGGTGTAACAATACAATTATCCAAACTACTCTGTTGTTCATTTTGAAGTAGAACTAAGTGAACTGGCTGTTCCATTTGGGTGATGGGTCGTGTCACAAGGCAAAATAAGGCAGGCACATTTTGGAAATTATTGAGTTGTAACTGAACATTTAATTTGCCCTAGGGATAACACATTTTGTATCAATTCCTGTTCCTGACTGTACTTTCTTTTGTGTTTGCTGTAATTAAGCAACAAATATTCTAAGCCATATGCATGGAAAATATGAGTGTTTTGTAGATTACACTTTGCTTTAGGTCAAAATCCATTTTTGTGTTTAGTAAGAAAACGAGCATGTATCTCAAGTTATTTAACCTGTGTAATGAATAATATTTAAGTGCATGGCTTGGTGGCTTGACTCAAATCAAACATTGACATTAGGTAGCATGGTATACAAATAGCCTGCTCTGTTGAAATTAAGCTTTGGACTGGGAGCATTTCCTCAGGGTGTTTCTCTAACATAATGAAAGGAGGTGTTTGTCCGTGTGTTTAGTGAACTGCTTTAGGCAGGTCTTAGGCCTGCCATGTGACCACGTGTCTTTTGTGCTTAGGCAATAACCCCTGGCCGTGTTTGGAGAACAGATAGCTGGAGGACGTATGCCGTGGGCCCTTGATGGCTGTGTAGCCAGCCAGCCTCTATTGGTGACAAACACGGCTCAGCGGGTGCTTATCTTGCCTCGCCACAAGCTGCATGCTTCCCCCTGCAATGCAGCGTTTCAAAACTAGAGGTGGTGACACAAGCCTTATTCTTCACTTCTCCTGCTTGTCATACTCTGTCTTGGCGTGATCCTGATGGCTATGTGTGGCATTTTACAGATTACATTGATTCACTGTATTTTACATTGATATTTTATGCAAATATGTAATGCATAGCATTACAGTAAGCAAGTGATCCTCTGTTCAAAATGAAAACAAAACAATTGTCTCATTTAGCGCTTATTTTATGGCATCCATTTACAGAGGGTCAGGTTGTCATTTCCTCTTTACTTTGTACCTCACGGAAAGCTCCAGTTAAATTGTAAGCGCCCCCAACTGGCATGGAGTGTAAATGTTCTGTTCCGTTTAGCTGTCTGTTGCTAAATTGGAGAACAATATACGTTGTTAGTCAAGTGTCGCTCTCGATAATAACCTGCCTCTTGTTAGCCTGGGCTATCCAAATCTAGCGTGTTTGGTAATCGGCAAGCTGGACCCTCTGTTTGTTGTAGGTTAGCATACATTTTTGAGGTAGTCAACTCACGGACAGACCCTCTAGGCAGTTAAAACTTTTCTTCTTATAAACTTCTCTGGCCCTGGACCTGCGGCTCCTGTGCTTTGCTTTGTGCCACAGGACCTCCAGTTTTCTCACAGTCACATGTGCGACACCGATTGAAAAGGCTCTTTGTGGAGTGACAGAGGCCCTTCTTAAAGAAATGAAGCCTGACCTGGGAGACGATGAGAAAGTGGCATTGCGGTCACACTTATCTTTGTATGCAGTCGAAACGCACAGCTGTCTTATTTCTTCTTCCGTGAATAAATAAAATCTTTATTTTTAACTTTTCCCCTGGGTGTAAAGTAACACCTGTTTTATAATAAAACCATTTAGGATGTATTCATAACTCTATAAGAGACTTATGGTATTGGCCTATAAAAGTAATAACATGGTCACAAAAAACACATCCATTATGGATTAGTCTCCAAAAGGACTCCATTATGTGTCAACGTCACGTTGTGCCAAGAGCCATTTGAGTTCCCTGTGTAGTTGAGTTGGAAGGTCACCTTGCTCTGGCAAGGTCTTGACAGGCAGCCCTTATTACCTCTCCCGTCATGTAATTTCCATGGAAACCTTCCTCACTTAGTCGAGCAGAAGGTTTTTGAAAGTAAACACATTATTATTTTGTAATCGTTGTTGTGTCGAGTAGTCAGATAAGTTAGATTTACTACAGATTTCCCTTTCCAGTTGAATTCTCCGGATATATACAGATAGTTTTGCATTCACTGTTAACTTATTCTCTTAAGTACAAATGGTGCAGTGCACCAAGTCCCTCGTTGTATTTTCAGTCCTGCCAAATTCAAGGTTATCTTTCTGGAGAACTCTCATGACAGGTGTTAATCTCCATTCAGTCCCCTTTTGTAGCGTATGGCTTTGGCTTATCTGCTGTTTTCTGAGTGTTCTCTTCAGCAGGTTGAGGCTACAGCCAGCAAGAGATTATCGGTTTGTATTGCGGATACGGTTTGTATTGCGGATACAGTTTGGGGTGGTGGGAAGATAATTTCTTGGTCATGACCAACATGGTATGATTTCACAGGGTTTCAGTAAAAACACACACGGATGCATGGCCGTTTCTACTCTCTCCACTATTGGGGCGGGATATCATCAATCAAGCATTGAAAGTGTTCCCCCTCCAGTACGTAATTGAACCATGGTCTGCGGTAAGAGAAGTAGATGTATATAGTATCATGCAGCTTGAGAGAAGGACTACAGTGGCACCGGACTAGAGATTTGTCCGGGGAGGCTGTTGAGAGAACCGGAGGGTTAAAGTTTCCGATGGAGCCTGAGATTGATCATGTGGGCCATAGCCTTGCCATGTCACCCGAGCACCCCGACCCCTAGGCTCCTCTCCTACGTCGTCATGTTTAATTCAGCGCCAGTGCGGCAGGCAGCAACCCGAGCAAAGAATCCAAGCCGACCGTCCTTTCACAGAACCGCACACCCACCCGCTCCCCCACGCACACGATCCCCCACAGCCGCAAATAACCGGGCACGCCAAGTGCCCACTAAGACAGAAAGATGACAGAAGGCCAGAGATTTGACATGCATTATTCAAGTGTGGGAGCAGGCATGGTGAATTATACATGCCAAATAATGAGGACTCTCTTCAGACACATCTTGTCCTCTCAGCCCTGTTCTGTGAATGATGAACCTTTTGAGAGTGGTTTAGGCGGTGGGCAAGAGGAGGACGCTCAGGGCCTTTAAGTTATTTAATTGTTTCTGAACTTCATGGTCTGCAGCGTTTTTTATTTCCTTTTTAAGGGCTGTGCTGTAGAAGTTGATAAAACGTTTCCAGGCACCACGGCTGATGAATGCTCAATGTTTTTGCAGCGGAAAGCATTTCCGGGGAAAAGTGCTTGAAGGTCTCTTCATTCTGAACATACCTGTTGTGTTCATAAAGACAGGGAAACAGAACAACTGGCTTTATACACCTTTTTTGGTCAAAAACACTGCTGGGCTTTGGTTCAAAAAGTCCCTGTTGTTGATTCCTTGATTTTCTTTGGCCTCACACTTTCTGCAGACTTTAATCTTGAATCCCTGGTATGCTGTCAAATGATGTTTCTTGCTAACCCACGATGGTTGGATTACTTCCTTCATGGAAAAACCCAAAGCAGTGTCTATGTTGGCCATGTCGGCCAAGTGTTGTGACATATTTGATAAGATTATGAGTGGCATATTGTTAATGATAAACAGAGGGTCTGAGAATGTAATGTACATCTCTGCTCATCTTGTTACCTATTTGAATTCATGCCAGTGGTTTATGGGAGGTGTGTAAATTCATCACCACTTCATTCACCCATTGAAATGCCAACGTTTCAGTTTAATTATGGTAATGAGGAAGTAAATGTCGCATACAGATAGCCAGGAGAATGTGTTGAAAGCAGCTGTTACTGTTTGATCTAGCAACAAGCTTGTAGGCGACCCAAATTACATTGAAATTTGATTAAAATGAGTATCATGGGGCATTCAGGACTTTTGACATATCTTAGACATATTCATCACACTGCTCAATGCACTTGGAATGTCATATTTCTTGTTTGGTATTCCTCGTTAAAACAGGGACCTAGCCTAAAGCCTAAAGGATAAGAAAAACGACATGTCCTGACAGCGCACAGCAAGAATTAGTATGGGAGCAACAACCATAGACGTGTCCCTCGGTTTCTGCATTATCAATTGCTCAGTCCCATCCTATGAATATTTATCTTTGCCAAGTCACTCGTTTCATTAGGAATGCCACTGTTCCTGATTCTCGAGCTGAGCTGCCTCATGCAGCGAGACACGGGTGGGGAACCATCTAGCCACCGGCGTGCTGATGATTAATTATGGAACGGCAATATAACGTCTCAGCCGGAGATGCACTGCAGTAAGGTCAGCTCACTGGATATCCAATATACTCCCAGATGTTGGAGATGGAGCCGTTTTAATTTATCACTGCCGCACAGGGCTGAAACCGAAAACCCCTTAGTCGGAGAAGCCCATTGTCTGCTGAAGACGCACAATTAGTTTGAGGGTGGCACAGGATACAGGCCAAGATCTCATGGAGCCCCATTCCAATATGCGACGTGACAGGTTTGAGAAGGTATATTCTAGCTGTGTCACTTAAATAAAGGGATGCTCTGCATAGGGTTGTAAATGAATATTTGAGAGCATGCGGTCTATGTGTAGATGGAGGAGATTGCGTTGGTGATTGATGGCCAGTAATGGCACGTTTGACTGCCCAGCAGGATGTGTGTGCAGCGAGATGCATATAAAAATGTGTTCTGGTCACAGTCTATCTAGGACACGTCTGTCTAGGTTTCCAGCACTACAGACATTCATCTGTTTTATTCAAATCTGTCCTTTTGTATACTGTAAATTCTAGATGTAATCCGTTGCCGTGGTTGTTTCCATATTACACTTTTTTTTTTCTCGCTAAACAGCGTGACTCCGTGGATTTAGTTCAAAAGTTCAATGTTGTTCGTGCTGATCGTCCAGTCTCCTGGGGTCAAGGTTCATCCTATTGTTTGTACATTGCACTTGCCTCAGCAACGTCCCAGGTTTCATGCTTGCCTTCATTTTGGTTGATTGCCACTCTGATATTGCTAGAGCTGTGGCTAATAAGGCCATCTAAAATAGGCCTAAAAGGAACCGAAAACTCGATCCAGACAACAGTACGTTGTGGGGTGTACTTATAGCTTTTGGCTGATTTTATTTTTGGCCTAGAGTTTCTGTGTAGGCCGTTCAGTCCAGTTGTCCCAGAGAGACCTTGATCACTACCTGCTGCTATGAGCCTTATTCTAGGTACAGTAAAATGGCTTCTTCAAACAGTTGCCTCTATCTAAATGTACTTCCTGCCAAGTCTTGTCCAAGCTACCGCTTTGTGACTGGTGTTTGAAGAGTGACTTTGTGTTGCTGACTGCCCACTTTTCCTCTCAAAGAGGACATGTAGGATTACATTGCCTCTTTCTCTCTGTCTGGCACTCCCCCCATGGCTTTGGACAGTGCAGTCACAAGCGTTTCACCTCTTTGATTTGAGGATTTTAGCTTAATACACACCAGACATTAGCCTCCTGAATATGAATGGAGAACGATGACCTTTTACAGAATAATAAATTGCTCTAGCCTATTTTCAGTTTTTTTGCCATTATTTCCATTTAATTATCAATTTGTGTAGTCAAAGTCAAGGGCAACCATTTAAACGCGTTCTCAAAGTTGATGTTATGACTTTATTATGCACTTTGTTAAATTGTTTGATCCAGAAGTACTGTGGCAGAAACTCGATGTCTTTCTACAGTTTCATTTAACGTTTCCAACGCTCTGTGTCTGTGTGTATGGTCTGTTCTAGGAGCTGCTGGGTGTGCTTTGCCACAGACGAGGATGACCGCACGGCCGAGTGGGTCCGGCCCTGCCGCTGCCGTGGCTCCACCAAGTGGGTGCACCAGTCGTGCCTGCAGCGCTGGGTGGATGAGAAGCAGCGGGGCAACAGCACGGCGCGCGTGGCCTGCCCACAGTGCAACGCCGAGTACCTCATCGTCTTCCCCAAACTCGGTGGGTAGCCGCGTGTCGGCCGGCTCCTTGACCTCTTGAACCTGGTTAAAGCTTTGTACAAAAAATAGTCATTAGAATAAGAAAAAAACTACAGTAGCCCCGTAAGGTGGAGGGGAACGGAGTAATTTGAGAGCAGAACACAATGTCAGTTTTCACGTGAGGCTCGGTAAACAGGTCTACGTATATTTCTAGGAAACAGAGCTGTGCGGTCTGTCATTTTGCCGCTCTGTGCCGGTGTAGCATGGCTGTCTTCAGGGCTTTCCTCTTCTGTTAGATGACCTTGCCTGTGTTCTCACTGAGAGCTGCGCTTTGCACCTGGCTGTTTGTTTTTGTAGTGTTAGTTTATATAGATACTTGTAAAATGTATACTATTGGCTAGAATATAAATCAAATAATGAAATTAAGTACATTATTTGCTGGGTTTAAAAAAAAACAACAGAATTATTAAAAACATTTTATTTGTGATTTTTTTTTTTGTCAGGTTCTTGCAGTGTACCCCCAGAGGACAGAGGCATTGGTTCAAATCTTAGTTCGGAAGATGGTTATGTATGTGAAAGAAATTTAATTGGCATGGTGCAATGTTTCCTTTCACCAAATCAAGTTGGGTCGATTCCAGCATCAGGCCCTCTAAAGTCGTTTAAGAAGCACTGCTGTTGCGTTTTTCTGTTTACACCATGCTACTTCATTTAGAGTTCTTGTCTCGGCCAGCTTCCTTCACCCACAGTCATCAACAGCAGACCAAAACAGTTGCCACAGAAAGTAAAATGTTAGTTTTTCAGCTCATCGCCGTCTCGTTCTTCCTCCTCCCTAAGTTTATTTCTGCTCAACTTCCTCGACTGCACCGCTGGTTTGGCCAACAGCAATTCCACGTTGTGAAAGACAAGTCCGCGGTTTTACATCGGAATCGTAACGCGGGGCTTGTTGTCACACTAGGTTTGCACACGAGAGACCGGAGACACGCGTTAACTTGGACTCTATTGTAGTGCGTCCGGTTGCTCTGAAACTTAGGCTCACACAGTCCAAGTTTTGTGGTCGCAGGCGTTGTGTGAGGACTCCCTCTCTGGTTTGGTTCATTGAGGTGAGGTCTGGCAAGGTTCAGACATATCTCGTCACAGTCGTCGGGATGTTGGGGGAGAGAGGGGCGCTAACGGGTTACGGATAATGAAATGAGGATTGAAAACCGACTCTTTCAGCCATGGAAATTGGGTTTTGTCTGCATCTACAGATCTGAGGCCTAGCGATGTAGTGGAGAGATAGGTGGTTACGGTCTAGTGGTAGACGTTAAAAGCCCAGCTCCAGTATTTCTTGCACATTTGTCACTTTTAATGGTGTTCTCTGTTGCAATACATGGATTCCACCGTGAATGACAATCGCTAATGTTCAGATTCATATATGAAAAGTGACTTTGGCTCAATGTAAAATAAAAATATTTCTTTGTGCTGCTCATACCCTATCGTAAGTACACAGGTATACATGCATAATGACCTTATCTCAGAACATTTGACAATCTGTTAGTCACAGCGAAGTACCAAGCCAGTGATTTGCATTGCGGAAAAAGCAGTTAAACCTGGCTAAAGGGGGTAACCACACAGGATGTCATCACTATGGTTGCGTTTTATTATCTGTTTGGATCATAATTAACAACACTAGTGGGGATAGATTAGAACAATTAGTGTTGTATTGTTAGCTATAATTTTTTTCCTAATGCCAAATACTGAGGACTAGTATTCTGTACAGTTATTTCAGTCCTTCAGACGGGAACATTTGCAAAAAAAATAGTGGGTGTCATGCAAGACACCAAGTGGGTTTATTTGGGAACAGCTCCATTGATGTATGAAAAAAAGCAATCACATTTCTTAAATCCATTTGCGGCACCAGACGGTGGCTGAGGAGTATGGGGAGAGGTAAGACGGGATGGAATGAGGCCGGGGGCGGAGCCCGGGGAGCAGGGAGAGTGACACAGCAGGGAGGGGCGGACGGCTGGAGCTAGACTGCTGCTCTGCGGATAAATCGTTAATATCCCAAGCTTCCAAAAATAGCCGCAACCCGACGACCAATCAGATCAGAGATGCTGACACCTGGATCGGCAGTGATGTCTGGCCAGCTTGCCCCGACTCGTCCTTCACACCAGCTTATATCATAGTGTGACTTTTTACACAACACACGCATGACGCAGCGTCATTCAAGATGTGACTATGGGAACATCGCTGGAGTCAAACAAGCCCGGAGGTGTGACTCACATGCTTTGGTTGCATCATAACGGCTACAAAACCTGTCAAGATTTGCACATTTTGAGTTTCTCAACTTTCCAGAAGTACTAGTTACCTGGGACCTCCTTGAGGTGTTTGTGCAGGCCTGACACGGAGATAACATCCAGAAACAATTTGCATTAAGATGTAAATGTACAATTCCTAAATCTAAAGGCCCCCCGGTGTTTTAAACTTTTATGTAGTGTAGAGAGAACCTCCACCAATTAAGACGATGTATTTTTAAGTCAAACCACCACTGTTTCCAACATTGGCATGGGAATTAATTCTGTATTAATGCACTTTCAAAAAGACGTAGGCAGTAGTGTTATGCTGCTTCATAGCTGCGATCTTTATTATATACTCGCTCTGCCTTTTAATATGATTAAATGACATTTTATCATTAACATCACATGTTGACAAAGTCAATTTCAAATACTGGCCAAGCTGTTGACAGGCAGAGATGGGAGGCGGCTTTAGTTATTTTCTCTGGTTTGCTGCTGAGGCCAGCTCATTTCTCCAGGCTTGACAGGCATTACTTGCACGGAGATCCCCGGGGCGGGCCCTCTGTCTGCTGCAGGATCAGATGGTCTCAACCGGAGCTAAAGAGCACCATTTCTATTAACCTGTGGTTTTTATTGCGCTCTGCGGCTTAACACGGGCACGATGGAGGTGGGCATCGCGGCCATGCATGCGAGCTGGGTGGCTATATGCTACGCTGCCCCCTCCCTCCTCCCTCCATCAGCACCTGCTCTGCAGCCAGAGCCAGCCCATGGAGTGGTTTGGCTGGCAGTGTGAATGCGAGGACAGTGCGTCCTTGCCACGCCTCCTTCGCTGCTGCGTGCAGCGAGTAAACAAGTCAGCTGGCGCATCGT
>OMNO01043278.1:0-10595 GCA_900303215.1 Trachyrincus scabrus
CTGCGCATGTGCCGTGGTGTGCACGACGCATGTAGCCCACCCTCCACCACCACCACCACCACCACCACCACCTTCCTTCCCATCGCTAAACATTTGAAACTCACCAGAGCTTCAACGACGCACGACCACCACCAGGGAAATCAGCAGCAGTGGTGGATGGAGGACACATGGGCAGATAAGACGAGAAGCCGCCCAGAATACAGCTTTAGCGCTACTCTTCATTAGCTCCGTGGCCCAGAGGGGAGAGCCCATTGCAATCATAGCGTGTGTGTGTGTGTGTGTGTGTTCTGTTGAAGTTCCCCCTGGAGCAAGGTCCCTGAGCACACACACAGACACACACATGTAAATCACACCTGAAGGCTAATTCAGCTGCCATGTAAGCACCGCTGGATTAAAAGGCATGCAGATGTGAAGTCCATATTGAGCAGAATGTGTAGTTTTAGTTTAGTGTGTGTATGTGTGTATATGTGTGTTTATGTTTATTCAACAGCAGAACAAGGTGCATGTATATCCTCTCTGCTGAGGTGTCTTATACGTTCAAGGGAAATCTAATCCCTCTGCATGAAATACAAATCATTTGGTGTTTATATGTATATTAATGTTTGATTGGCATGACTGCCTCCAGGACAGACATTTGAGTACATATTAACATGATAATTTAGTCTTAGTGAAATTTTACACCTCAAGAAAAACCACAAAATGAGTGTAGATTTGTGCCTTGATTTGCATCCAGGCTGAATCAAGTGCGGAGTGAATTACACTGCCAAGAGCTTGATGGACAGACGTATCAGATACCATAATCTCTCTCACTCTCATTCACCAGTCACCCTTCAGACACGGTTATACACGGTATACTCATGTACAGCGAGGATCGTGGTTACAAATACCATACAAGAGATAATATGAAAAGACATTTATTCATTTCGCAATACATCTTCATATGAAAAATAGAATGAATCAAGCAAGTGCACTTCAATTCCAGTATCATCGTGTGAGAAAATAAATGTTTAATACCAACAACGAACTCCATAGATTATCACCATAGACTTCACATGTCCTTGACACACATTTTATATTTTAGAACCATAAAACATTTTAGGCTCGCAAAAAACTGTGTGTGTGTGTGTGTGTGTGTGTGTGTGCGTGTCAGCGTCAGTAGCAGTCCACTATGACCTCTTGGGCGTTTGGGTCAGCGTGCGTGTCTCCGATGCTCAGGATGTCCTGCAGTAGAGACAGGGGAGAGTTCTGGACGTGGTCGCTGCTCTGAGTCAGAACGGCCAGCCTCTCGTCTAAATCCAGCGAGCGCAACACATCACACACCTTAACGCTGGCGCCGGCGCCCTCCTTCTCTCTCGTCCAATCACAACTCTTGAATGAAGAATCCGGGCCCTTGCGTCCGTTGGCTTCGACGCCGCTCCGGGCGCGCGTCCTATCGGGTGGCGCCCCGACCTCCCTCCCCCAGCCGCACCCCTGCAGCTCACAGGTTACCGCGGCAACGGCGGCGGACGGGGTGGCGGTGTGGTTGCCGTGGGTCGGTGGCGGGCAGACGGCGTCCCTGAGGTTCATCAGCAGACCGCAGGCTTTCAGGGCCACGGGTCTGTCGCAGTCGAATAGGCCGCTGAGCAGCACCGACACCACCCCCTGCTCTACAAGACCTGCTAGCACACCACCCAGGTCCGCCTCCCCGGCCTCCCCGTGTCCCGCTGAACCGGCCCACCGAGCCCCAGCCTGAGAGTGGGGCGTGTGGGAGGCCTGCTGGCCGGTCACTGCGTAGGGGTGTGGAGGTTGCTGCCCGGGTGAGGCGGCCTCCCTGCTGCGAGGGGGGAGCGCTCGGTGGAGCAGGAGCCGAGCCAGCTCCAGGGTGTGAACTTTGACCTCCCAGTCCAGATCGGCGCTTCCCAGTGACAGCACTGAGCACACGGAGGTTATCAGGAGCGGTGGGGAGGAGGAGGAGGAGGAGGAGGGAGGTGATGGCGGTTCTGGTGCATTCTGGGTCCATAAAGAGAACCAGGAGGTGAAGTATCGTACCACTGCTCTCCGCGGAAATCCCTCCGTATCCTCAGAGAGGATCTCCAGCAGCCGATTTACTAACACAGTCTAAACAGAGAGACACACACAGGAATCGTCCTTTGAATTCATTACTCTCAAAACAATGGAATGAAATACGAGTTGGCACCAAAAATGTAACTTTTTCACGCAAGGTGTTATGTAGTGCACATGTCCATACTTCTAGTAACATGTAGTTGTAATAGAACAGTAGTAACAGTCTGATTGTTTCTCTAATGGCCTACCAACCTGTTCCGGCCTGGGTGCTGCCCCCTGCTGCCAGCTGAGTGTAATTGTCTGCGCCAGTGCTGTGATGGCACTGGCCCTCACGTAACTCTCGGGGTCTTGCAGCGCCTCCACAAGGTGAGGAGTGATACTGCAGCCCAGAGAGTCCTCAGACGCACACTGGGCTGACTCTTTAGAGACAGACAAAGCCGCCAGCTCTCCCAGAAACTCCACTGTGGAATCTCTAACCTCCCAGCGCACATCACACACACGCTTCCTCACCACCGTCAGCAGGTCTGTCAGGAACACAAAGAAACACAAAAAGGTTGATCAGATCGCAGTACATTTTAAAAAGTCAACACGTGTGTGTGTGTGTGTGCGCGCATGTGAAGTAGGTGCACCATCAGTGAATAGTACCCTGTCCTAGTTGGTCTCTCATTGAGGATGATGGGTCTGGACAAACACTGATCCACTTGAGCAGCGTCTGGTAGGACTTGTGTAGAACCTTATATACATATAGAAACACACATCTTTCAGTTAGATTCAATAACAAGATTATTAAACAAGTCAAATAGATAGCAGTGGGGCTGGTTATGGTTTTACACTCTGTAGAAAACTTATGAACATGTGTAATGTTGGGTATAAAACACACACACACGCACGCATAACTTACAGTGGGTTCAGAATCTGGGTTCTCTAAATATTGTATCAGAACTGAGAACACCTCGCTCATCCTCTCTGCAGCACCTGAAAGGACATAGAAAAAACTGAATTAGGAATCATGTCGGTGTGTTTGATCAGACACATGTAGAACAAACACATCCACATGTTACCTGGGCTTGCAGCAAGAGCCATCAGCGCCTCGAGACTACACCTTTGCACCTTGCCACAGCCAATTAGATTCCTGCATGCTTTTGCAGAGCCAATAGGAGACGAGGGTGCGTGGCCACTGCAAATTCTTAGTAGCGACAGGATTACAGTAACCAGGCTTCCTATTGGACAGGGGAGTACATCGGGAGGCTGAAAATATGAGGGAGAGAGAGAGAGCGAGAGAGAGAGAGATATACAGTTAGGTGCTGATACTTTCCCACAGTGTGTACAGTGTGCTCCTCCAGATCTCTCTCCATCTCACCGTGCACGTGAGCCGGGTGCCGTGCGTCAGACAGACACACAGCAGGGAGACGCAGGAGGTTTTACTGTTCAGCAGCTCAGCCAATGAGGACCGCTGCTCTGCTGATCCTCCAATGGAAAACGGATTAAACGATGAAAGATGTTAAATAAGCAACATCTACATATAACACAAACACACAGAAGTGAAAATACATAGTATGACATATGATATGATTAGGACAGCAACATGCTAAAGAGTAATACTCCCTCGTGTGTTACCTGCAGATTGTGTGCCGGGTAGAGTAAGGCCGGTGATCATTTCAAGGGGTAGAAGAAGCAGCCCTGCAGCCTTGGCTTTGTGGCTTAAGTCACTAAACAGTAAACACGGTTATTAATATACATATATGATTACATTTCTGAATTATAGCTTGCTTTGTTTGGTGCATGGTTTTAGACACAGCCTTACCGGTGGTCTCTACGGAGAAGTGCCGCCCCAGCGTGAATTAGTTCGGGGGGCTTGTAAGTATCCAGCATGTGGTAAATCAAGGAACTGGCTGTCTGGCCCGAGTTTGGTTCATCAGGATCTGGGGTTGGGTTATCGCGGTGGGAGCAGCTGAAGACATCCAACACAAAAGACAAAAAAACAGAGGCTAGTAGTTAATTTGACAGCAAAACATTCACAATGTCCTTTGTGATGAAAATGCACACAGTGGCAGGTGATGTGGTTGTGGACATGCGGACACACCTGTATGCAGTGAGAAGAACATCTAGCAGAAGCAAAGTGAGCTGGCTGTGCCCTTCTGCAACCAGAGCCTCCAAGGGCTCCAACACGGTCTTCAGCAGAATGCCCAGAAGGGGAGCTCTCGCCTGGCCAAAGATCAGGATCAGTAGCCTGAGACTCTGGAGGGTCTGGTGGCGCTCTTTACTCTCCTTGGAAACCAGTGACACCTTCACATGCTCCAAGATCGCCATGGTGACAGCTGCATAATTGTGGCTGGTCCCCAGGGTGAGGGCTAGATGTTGGATGTCTGCATCCATCGTGACAGCTTCCCCGGTGCTGCTGTTCTCTTTTCTCTCCATGTCGACACACTTCTCCGACAACAGGGATTGGTGGACCATGATGTGGGCTAGCACGTCATTAGCCGCTGCCGCAACAAATAGACTTGTGTCTGTCTGGAGCTGCAGGAGGACCTTGGTGAGGTCTGAGGAGAGTCAGGATGATTATGGTTAGATATTTTTTTAAAGTGGCGTGTCATGATGTACAGTATGTACATGTATGTGGGTCGCTTACCTCCATTAATACAGATACATAAGATAGAACCATGACCTTGAGAGGAGGGTGGAGCTTCCTAATAACACACAGGGATGCCTACCTGTTTCCACCAGGAAGTGGAGAGCGGGGGAGTGCTGCAGCATGGCCCTTAGGCCCTGTACCCAACCTATCCTCACACACGGATCATCCCAGAAACCGGCCTCTCGCCACCGATGCGGAGGGTCAAACACCAACCCCAGCTGCAGAGAGTCCTCCTGCAGTAGAACAAAAGCAATGGCAGTGAAACCATGTTGTGTCTAAACGTAACTAAACATGGCTTTGGTCATTTGTATGATATATATATATAAGTAGTCCTTCAGTTCCTACCTGTAGCAGTGTGAAGCTTCTCTCGGTGGCAGCCAATAAGCCAGTGAGTTTGAAAGTAAAGGAGAGTATGGTGGGGTCTGGAGCCGTGTTATGAATCACAGTGGATATGAATTCTGGTAGACATGGGCAGACCTCTAATAGACACTGGCCTATAAATGAAGAAAAGACGGATGTGTCATGTCATAGAAGGAACAGATAAAACATGCATTTGTGTTATGCACATCGTCAATGCATCTCAGTGTTTTCATCCGGTTTTCGCCATAATAGGACAAACGTACAACGTTTAGGAAGGGATCACGTTGTATATGTTACTTTAGGATACTTGCCCGTATTCGTGAGACCGCTGAACCAGTCCAGTAATTTCTCCAAGCTGGTGTCATCGGGTACAGACTTCCCTGAGATTGACAGGACCTTACAAACTTGGGGCAGTATCTTCATACACTCCCCGTCCATGGATACTGATTTGGGTCAACAAGTTATAAACCCTAATGAATGAGTTAACTACCTGAGAAATGTTGAATAAATCCTATCTTTAATTCTGTTTTTTGTGTGAATAACACTGGTCGACCGATGTTGTTAAGCATTTACGAGACACATTTTTACTGCGTCCATTGAAGTGATGATATAAAATGCAGAGTTTTTGGACTATTTTACTTGATATCCATCTGGCGGGCGCTTGTTTCGGATTTAGTGGCTTCCTCCATTATTGTGCCAGTCAAGAAACATACCGCGACGGCGTGTTTTTTTCTCTGACTTGATGTTGTAGTGATAGGCTGAATGCTACGCAAAGCCGCCATGTTTTAGCCGTTCCACATTCTTTACGATCGGTATTTCACGCCGTGCCATACGGAGATACACGCAAATTCCGGTCTCGCATTTCCGTCGCTTCGTCCATTTTCGCGTAATCGCACATGGTGCCTCACCAGTCTGGAACCGCCAGCCTCCTATATTTCTAGATTCGGCTCCTTTACTCGCACACATCTTCACCTAACTAACCCGTTAAATGCACGAAACCATGGACATGGCGGACGACCCGGAGTTTGAAGAAGAGGAGCCTTCGTTCAGTGACTCGGATGACTTTGTGGACGACATCGAAGATGACGGTACGCGCCCTCCTGGAAATACGCCGGCTTTTTGGCCTGCTAGCGGGGTCTGCTAGCGGGGGTCTGCTAGCGGGCTAACGCTAAGCTAGCATATGGTCCGGCTAATAGAGGAGCGTAAGCTAGCTACGTGATTGACAGTTTTTTTTTGAAAGCCATTCCTGCCCCTATAAGACAGTGTGGCTGGCTAGTTTAGCTTAGCACCGTGTGATTCGCCGTTATGTCATGTATATCTGAGATAGAGCTCAATAACATGCGTCTAATACTGTTTAGAAAGGCGTCCCGACTCCCAAACCGTCCACAATCAACCCATTGACACACGTCGTATAAATGGCGCAACAGAAAAACCGGCAGCCAACCACTTGATATTGGGTCCATAATATTCTCCACTGTGGTTAACATTTTCTGATGGCTGATATCCTTAGCTCTTATTTGCATGGTTAATCATAGTTAAATTAGCATCGTACTCTGTTGAGGCATAAAGGGGTTCAACTATTCGTCGTTTCCCTGTGGTTATCAGATGAGTATACAACTGTATGAACACGACAGTCTTAGTTTCTCAATGTGTTGACACCTCGGGGGTACGTCAGGCCCAGACCACCAACAGACAGGTGACTGTAGCCCACTCTTCTGCTGCTGTTCCCAGAGTTGTTGGGTGACCTCTTGAGGGAGAAGCCCCTGGAGGCTGACGGCATCGACTCCGTGGTGGTGGTGGACAACGTCCCCCAAGTAGGCCCAGAGCGTCTGGAGAAACTGAAGAACGTCATCCACAAAATCTTCTCCAAGTTCGGCAAGATCACCAATGAGTTCTACCCAGAGGCCGATGGATTGACCAAAGGGTAAAACCGTGTTTTGTTTTTGTTTTTTTCTCTGGAGTTTTGCTATACCCCACTGCCTTGCGTTGTGTCATTGGGGTAACTTGTGAATTGGTCTGTGCAGTTACATCTTTCTGGAGTACCTGGCCCCCACCCAGGCCCAAGAGGCGGTGAAGAACGCCGATGGATACAAACTGGACAAGCAGCACACCTTCAGGGTCAACGTCTTCACTGATTTCGACAAGTAAGTCTGGAATATTGGAGACGAGTGCTAGAAGATATTACTTGAGAATGTGTGCGAGAAGATGAGTATTATTACTACTACTATTTGACCAATTGTTTCTCTGCCCCCCCCGCCCCCAGATATATGAACATTAGTGATGAATGGGAAACTCCAGAAAAGCAGGACTTCAAGGACTTTGTAAGTTTCATCCCCATGGATAAAATGTGCAGTCTGTTACATTACAATGTATTTAAGCCAACCGTTACAACCAATTGTATAACAAATGGTGATTCCACTGTCCTCGTGTGCAGGGTAACATGCGCCACTGGATCGAGGATCCAGACTGCCGTGACCACTTCAGTGTGATTTACGAATCAGGAGAAAGGACCGCCATCTTCGCAAATGATGCCAAGGAGTCCATCACAGTCGAAGAGAGGGCGGTGAGTGCTTGTTTTTTGTCTTGACTGGTCAAGGATGGAAATAATGACGAGACTGTTTGGGTTGGCATTAAGCAGCAGTCCCCTCCGGTCAGGTCCCAGCACTTAACTCTGCTCGACCCACCGGGACTTGGACCGCTTATTTTGCCTTCGGCTCCCAGCTTTAGAACACTGTATTACGTACAGTGAATATCCGTCAAATATCCAATGTCTTCAAAATGAACCTCACTTCTCGTCAAATGTTATGGTTAGATCAGAGTCTCTGGTTGGATTTAGCATGCCTGTCAAACTTGCTTCTGTGAACCGGTTAGCGTCACAGCATGTAAAACGGGATAATGATAACATTTTAAATTCACACATCGTCTAATAATCGCATTGGACAACTCCCGAGTCGGTACAGCCCTGATGTTTGTCTGTGTCCGCCTGCAGCGTTGGACGGAAACGTACGTGCGCTGGTCTCCCAAAGGCACCTACCTGGCCACCTTCCACCAGCGTGGCATTGCGCTGTGGGGCGGTGAGAAGTTCAAGCAAATCCAGAGGTTTAGTCACCAGGGAGTGTCCCTCATTGACTTCTCCCCATGCGAGAGGTAAGCGCGTGCCCCCTGTGGTTCTTTAGCTGAGGGTACTGATTTCTCAAGTCTTTATTTTTTAGCAGTTAAACACGCTCTGCACATTAAGACTATAACTTTTGTTTGTTTAGAACATGTCAAACCTCATAGTCTCTCACGGTCCATTTGTAATTGCTCCCACTTTGATTGGTTTGATTTTGATTGGTTTTAATTGAGTACTTGTACACGTACAAGTACAGCATTTTGACTGAGTAGCGCTAACGGGTTGGGTAATGGCCTGCAGGTACGTCGTAACGTTCAGTCCCCTGATGGACACCAAGGAGGACCCCCAGGCTATTATCATCTGGGACATTCTGACCGGCCAGAAGAAGAGGGGCTTCCACTGTGAGAGCTCTGCTCACTGGCCCATCTTCAAGTGAGTACAACACGCCACCTTTTTAATGGGTTCTGTATGGTTTCATTGACAGGTTGGAACTCTATACAACTTAATGGTGGCTAATAAAAACATTTACCAGGCGCTTTTATACAAAGTGACCTGAACAATCTACGCATTCAAACACGTTGCGTATTGTTGCATGCCTGCCAGTCCTGTGTGGTAAAGGTACATACATTTATTCTCAGATGGAGCCACGATGGCAAGTTCTTTGCCAGGATGACCCAGGACACACTGAGCATCTACGAGGCTCCTGTAAGTTCACAATCATCTCCTAATGCGGTTGGCACCATGTTGTCCTATATGAGTACCAGTGAGACTAATGACCGTCTTCCTCTTGTAGTCTATGGGTCTGCTCGACAAGAAGAGTCTGAAGATCAATGGAATCAAGTAAGTCTTGACTGTGGAAAGTATTCTCGAAATGCGGTGATGCGTACTTTGAAACATTGCAGGGGGTACTTGGACATCTCTAAAAACAAGAAGGAGAATCTGCAAAAAAGAAAGCTAAAACAAAAACACCAAAATGTTGTCTTAATGGGATCTGCGTGCACAAGCTCCGAGCCCTCTCTTGCTTTGTGCTCTTTTCGGGGGGGAAATTGGCTGACAGTAGCATGAAGCTAGCATTGTCTTGTCAGTTAGCCACCCACATTTTTTAACATTTTTGGACGTCAGTTCACAAGAAATGACGTGAAAAGCAGTTATTTTTTTCCCTCCCCAAAATGGTTTGTGCTGGTGAAAGGGGTACTTGGCTGTACAAATGTCTTCAAGGGGGTACATTAGAAAAAATAGATTGAGAACCACTGCATGCCTACTTATGCAACAGCACTCGGGCAGAGAGAGAGGCCATTTTCTTTGTTAAACTACAGCTCCCTCTCTCTCCCCCCGTGTGCAGGGACTTCTCGTGGTCTCCAGGAGATAACATCATAGCCTTCTGGGTGCCCGAGGATAAGGACATCCCAGCCAGGGTGACTCTGATGCAGCTGCCTGCCCGCCAGGAGATCCGCGTGCGCAACCTGTTCAACGTGGTGGACTGCAAGCTGCACTGGCAGAGGAACGGCGACTACCTCTGTGTCAAAGTGGACCGAACCCCCAAGGGAACACAGGTATGGAGAAATTAAATGTAAAAATAATTCTGCCTCTCTTTCCATCTCTTTTTTTTCAAGCTATTTTTATTTCTTGCTCTCTCCATTTCTAGCCATCGGTATTCATAGCCCTACTTCTATAGCATTTATATTGTTTCCATCTTCATTTTCTATTGGTCTCTGTCCGTCATTGTCTTCATATCTGTCTCCAGCTATCTCTCGATCTACATCTGTCGATATATTTCCGTAGCTCTATATATCGTATGTACGTTTTAACGCGTGACGCGTGGTTGTCTTTATCTGTCTCTCAGGGCGTGGTCACCAACTTTGAAATCTTCCGCATGCGAGAGAAGCAGGTGCCGGTCGACGTGGTGGAGATGAAGGGTACGTATCGACGATGTAGCGACGGACATGGCGTCCTCTAGCCCGCGAGGCTCACCCTGTGCTTTTGTCGTGTCTCCCGTGCAGAAGGCATCATAGCGTTCGCCTGGGAGCCCAACGGCAGCAAGTTTGCGGTTCTCCACGGGGAGTCTCCCCGAATCAACTCCTCCTTCTATCACGTAAAGAACAACGGGAAGATTGAGCTCATAAGTGAGTGCTTTTGAGCGTCTGCCTGCGTGATGCATTTTACCACGTAAAAAAAAACACTAAACAAACAGTTGAACTGTGTTGATGGTCCTCCTGTGTGTGTGTGTGTGTGTGTCTCGCGCTCTCTCTCTCTCTCTCTCTCTCTCTCTCTGTGTGTGTGTGTATCTCTCTGTCTCTCTCTCCCCCCCCCCCCCCCCAGAGTCGTTTGACAAGCAGCAGGCCAACAGCATCTTCTGGAGCCCTCAAGGACAGTTTTTGGTGCTGGCTGGACTCAGGAGGTAAGTTGTGTATCTCTCTCTCTCTCTGTGTGTGTGAATAGTCCACAGCC